>JAJOOS010001897.1:0-82761 GCA_029582725.1 Solanum chiquidenum
TTTTTTTTTATTTGTCGTTTTAGTTTTTTTAAAGAAAAAAGTAGCGATTTTTAATTAAAAATATTACAAAATCGCAGCGATTTTTAATAAAAGAAAAAAAAAAAATTTACAAAATCGCTGCCACAGCAGCGATTTTTAATTTAAAAAAAAAATAAAAATTTAGACGAAATCGCTGCTTGGGCAGCGATTTTGTCATTTTGTCAGAGGAAAATCGCTGCGTCAGCAGCGATTTTGCCCTTTTGGTTAAAAAAAAAAATTAATGTGCCCTTTTGGAATTTTTGACAATTTTTTTTGCCCTTTAGGCTTCGGACTCCTAAATAAATATCCCATCAAGCAAATTAAAATTTTGATATTTCAAAAGCTTGATTAAATAAGTTATTAATTTCTATCAGGTCTGCGTAAGATTGAAAGGTATAAATTTATTCGTATTCGATATTTACACGAAATATTTCTAATCTTAATTTTTTAACTTAATCAACTTAAAGTAATATGATGAGAGAGTGCACCTTTTTTTCTGCTTCTAAAAAATAAATAATATCAAAATGTATTAGATTTTGTGATTATAAGATCTATAACTTTTTTTCTATTTTTATTTTTGTTCCCAACTGATGTCTGACACTCATGTTCACCTCTCTTTGTGTGTGGGGTGGTGTAAAACTCTCCCTATCAAAGACGACATCGTTTCAGAGTTTGAATCAAAATCTCTAATTAAGAATAGAGAGATACTTAACATCCCGCTATAACAAGTTGTTACTTAAATGTGTTACACATAGACACATAGTAATTAGCTTTATTATTTTTATATTAAATGATCAACATACAAAAACATATATTCAAATTACTAAATGTACTTTGTGAATATTAATATTGTTAAATTATGGTAATTGATCAAATTCAACATTTCATATGTTATATCATTACTTAAATTCCTACCAAATAATGAGATTTATTAAATAATTAAATTATTTTTTGCTTGTATATTTCATTTCCAAGTAAAATCAATTTGAGAGCCCCATTCATATGTATAATATCGTTACCATTTATCTAAAAGAGGTAAATAATGCATCTAATGAAGTCTTCTATTTTTGGTCATATCATAACATTATATGAAGAAAACCAAGTGCAACTTCCATCAATATTAATTTGTACTTGAGCTGTTTTTGGATAATACAAATAAATATTGACTTTATGTTCGGTATGCTGACAATATAAATAATTTTTATACTATCAAATTAAGTTGACATACAATCACATACATAAGTTTCCTCTATCAGTAATCAGAGATCTCGGATTTAAATTCCGAGAATAATAAAGGACACTTTACCCTCATATAATTGGTTGTCTAGGTGTGGACTAATATTAGTCGAATCACAAAACAGATATAAAAATAAAAAATAAAAAATGGGCGTACAACAAGTAAATCTCCATACGTTAATATTTTAAGGAAGAGATAGACAATCCCAATTAACTTCTTTTACCTCAAACTATTGCTCATTTTAATGTAATTAAATATCGATTGTGGATAAGTTTTTATAACACATACTCTTTCCGTCCACTTTTAATTATTATTATTTCCTTTATAGAATCAAACTATAGGAACTTTGACTAACATTTTACGATATATTTTTTCATCATATTGATATGCAAAAAAATGCAATTTATAGTAATTTTCTTATAGGTTTTGAATATCTAAATTTTTTGTTTAAAATATTGAATTAATGTAATTTAATTCAACTTTAAAAATTAGTCAAACTGACTTTCGAAAAGCGCAATATGACAATTAAAAGTGGATAGAGAGATATAATTTAAATAAATGAAGCTAAAACATGGCCAATGAAGTAAATTAAAAAGTACGAGATCTCACATTCAAATTAAAAAACAAAAATCTCTATGTGAATTCTTCTCATCCAATTCATCTATGCCTTAGATGGATAGAATTACTCGACACTTATGCTGATTAAAGATATATAATATATGCTTTATGTAATTAGCCAAGGCGCACACGCTTATTAAAAATAATTAAAAATTCCACTAAATTAAAACCAAAACTTGTTCTAAATGCAACATACGTAACAAAACACACTCCATTTTCACCCCTCCCAAATTTAGTAACTTAGACATTATTACTCTCACCCAACTTTAATTAATTAACATGCAAACCAAAAACTCTACAATCCATTATCTCCATTTTTTTCAACAACAAAAAAATATGAGAACACCATCATCATCATCATCATTATCATCGTCGAGAACCAAAGTTGTAACACCATGTTGTACAAAAATAGGGTTAAAAAGAGGTCCATGGACACCAGAAGAAGACGAATTACTGACGAATTACGTCAGTAAAGAAGGGGAAGGGCGGTGGCGTACACTCCCAAAGAAGGCGGGACTCTTCCGTTGTGGGAAGAGTTGTCGCCTTCGTTGGATGAACTACCTCCGCCCTTCCGTTAAACGCGGACATATTTCGTCGGAGGAGGAAGATCTCATCCTCCGCCTCCATCGCCTCCTAGGGAACAGGTCCTTCAAAATTAATTTCAATTCTTCAATATATATATGTATCATCATTTTAGGGCTTATAATTGCTTGTTAAAAATAAAAAGAACAAGAAATGAAAATGAAAACCCTTTTCTTGAATTTTTATTTTTGTTGAGATTTGCTAGTTATTTAACTAGGGTTTCCTTTATCCTGCGCGCTGACCTGTGTCTTTTGTTTCACATCTGGTGTTCGATACTTGTTGTGGGGCTGATTAAATTTGTATTCGCCTAAAAAACTGTTATTTTGGGGAGAAATTAGAAACTTCACTAAGAGTTGTTTAAAAGTAATTTTTAATATATTTATAGATATGTATATTTTTTTCTATATTGCATTGTTTTTTTTGGTAAATGTTCAATTGGCCATCTTTTAATCTCCTTGTTATTAATAAGGGTTCCTTAATCCTTTGTTGTGACCTATATATTTTAATTTGTTTCACATTCGATGTTCAACACTATAATGGGGCTGATTAAATTTGTATTCGCCTGAAAAATATCATTTTGGGGAGAAATTAGGAACTTCATTGAGAATTGTTCAAAAGTAATTTTTAACATGTTTATATATGTATTTTTATTATTATTATTTTCAATATTGTATTGTTTTTTCGATGTAAAGTATTCAATTGTCTACCTTTTAATCTGTTTGTTATTAATTCAGGTTTCTTTATCATTTGTTGTGACCTATATATTTTGTTTCACACTCGGTGTTTGATATTATAGTGGGGCTTGATTAAATTTGTATTTGTGCTGAAATGTGTCAATTTGGGGAGAAATCAGGAACTTCACTAAGAATTGTTTAAGATTTAGTATATGTTTATATTTGTAAAATTAATTTTTAATATATAATTTTCGATAAAAGATGTTCAATTGAACGGCCACCTTCCGGGCGATGTAGCTATGTTATCGACTTTCAGAGTTAAAACACTCGCGCCAACGGTAGATTTATTTCTCGGATTCGAACTTGATTTTTTTTAATTAAGGACCTAAGTGAAGGATTCATTTTGGTGATTAATGTTATCAAGTTTAGTTTTATATATATATATATATATATATATATATATACCTACCATATGGTCTGTTCTGTTCCTTAATTAGGTATTATTTTTTCTTGTTGTTATTGTATTTTTTCATGTAACCATATTATATATGCTATGAAGGTTTATCTGTCCTTGTAAGTCAACTTAGCTTGATGGTGTAAGAAAGCTATATGTATAGTAATATAGCATAAAATTTAAACTCATTTTTTTTAATCGGAAATTTTTGTAGGTGGTCATTGATAGCAGGGAGAATTCCAGGAAGAACAGATAACGAGATAAAGAATTATTGGAATACTCACCTTAGCAAGAAATTAATTAGCCAAGGAATAGATCCAAGAACACACAAACCATTAATATTAAACAACCCTAATTCCTCTACTGATGATAATCATATTAGTACAAACAAAGCTAATTCTTCTTCTCCTTCTTCATCCTCAAAACTAGCAAATGATTATGATCTCAGCACAATTAATACTCCAAACCCCATTTACATTCCTAATTTCCAAATGAAAGAACCCTTAGGAAGTAGCATCAACAATAATAACCGTCCTGGAGAATTTACGAGTCATGATGATGATTATCAGTATCAGAGCAGTAATGTGATGCTTGCCAATTATCGCGATGATGATATGAATATTGTGGTTCATGATGAGGGAGATGATGAAATGAATTGTTGCGCGGACGATGTCTTCTCCTCCTTCTTGAATTCTTTGATCAATGAAGACATGTTCATGAATTGCCAAAATCAACACATCAATGGTACATTGCAAGATTTTGATCCTTTTATGGCTTCATCTACACCTTCATATGATCAAAATAATCTCAAGAGAATGGATGAATAATGAAAGTGTTTGATTTATATATATATATATATATATATATGCCTTGGTAATTAATTATCTTCACATGTTTGTATATATATAAAAAAAATGGATTCGTATATTGATATTTGTAAGTCAATACAATTTTTCTTCTCTTGGTGATTTTCTAGATACACTATATTGTCTTAAATTTTTAATGTGATTTATAAGTGATGATCAATCTTACTGATATTGTTATACAATATGTATGTGTGTGAGGGATGCACATATGGACATACTATAAGTTATATATTTTATAATATTAATAATTACTCCCTCCATTCTAAATTAGTCGTCATATTTTTTCATTTTAAAAATGTATCTGATTAATTTTTGAAACTAAATTAGACTAAATCAACCTGATATTTTAAATTTAAGGAGTCACAATGAACCAATAGCTCATGCATAGATTATAGGACTATATATCTAATAATTTCCGGACAATAAAGTAATTCCTAATTTATCTGCTTATAATTCTTCACTATGCTAATTGTTGATCGATTAATATATGATAGCAAAAGTGAATAACTAATCGATAATTAAGATGTATTTTGATAAATATTTGGTAATAATTTACATAAAAAACTCATACACCTGATAATTAGATATAAAACTCAAAAATTAAAATATTTTAAATGTATTTTCGACCCGTCAACTCTTTCTTCAATTGACAAGCATTTTGCTACATCTTCCATTATGTTTGATAACAACATGAAAATACTACATTTCGACCAAATATTCACAACTACCAGTCTTTTTATTTATTTATTTAATATACTGCACATGTGATTGGTAGGTAACTAACTCTACATAATATGCATTCATAATTTCTTGTGCAATTTTAGAGTCAATAATAATTCTTTAACTCAAAGGCAAAACTAAGATTTTGAATTTATAAAATTTCAAATTTTAAAACGGAAAAGTTATATAGTTGGTCGCTCAAAAATATTAATAGTCGACTATACACATACAATATTATATATCCGTCTGCTATTTTTTTGTAATTTTTTTTAATTACTATAAAAAACATGATTTTCCGATTGATATTATTATTAGAAATGTGGGATTTTCTACAAAAAGTTCATCAGGAACGTTTCCAATGAGCTAGTTTATCTTCTTTTTTTAATAAAATAATTAATAAATAAATAGTGGGAATGATTATAATATTGAATTGAAATGATTTATATGGAGTAACTATATGGTTAGTAGTAAGAATATATATCCGAAACCCGCTTATTTTGGACTAAGAAGTAGTTATTATTATTGTAATAATCATAGCGAGACGTGTTATATATAATGGTCTGAAATTAAATATAATTATGT
Organism: Solanum chiquidenum; assembly: GCA_029582725.1. Lineage (NCBI taxonomy): Eukaryota > Viridiplantae > Streptophyta > Magnoliopsida > Solanales > Solanaceae > Solanum > Solanum chiquidenum. The sequence continues at coordinate 5,752 of JAJOOS010001897.1, forward strand.
GTAGCATGCACTGCATTTTTAGTACATATATAATTAATATGATCATATAACTAGTCAAAACTACAAGTTGACATTTAGGTAGCTAACATATGCGTTCAACTAATTGATTTAATCTACTAATTTAACAAAAAAAGTAATAAAAGAAGAAAAAAAATGATTACCAGCCAAGCATTTAAAAAAAATATATAGCTTGAAGAAATAAAAAAAAAATGTAGTCAACAAACACATAATAATATAGAACTATATGTACATGAGAGAATATATGTGTTATCTAGAGTTTCAAATATATATGAAAATAAAGACATGAAAATTTTGTTTCTAATTAATACCATTTTACTAGCTCTAGGATTAAACAAGATTAGTGACAAACAATTTCTATCGATAAGAACAAAAAATTCATCGTTAATCTTATCTAACAGTGAATAATACAAAAAAATATGTTAGCTATAGACTATTTAGCGACAAATATGAAAAAAAATTCTAGAAATTAATTAAATTATTTAACTCACCCGGAAAAATCGCAGCCACTGCCATATTTTCAGAGAGAAATACAAATTGTAAAATAAAATTGAAAATTTTGTAAATGGAAAAACAAATGAAATTTTAGGAGAAAAAATAAGGAATATTAGGTTTCATTAATTTGAAACCAACTACTAGAAGAGAGAAATATATAAGAATAATAAAAGGAGCTTCCAAGTTTTAAACCACTATTTATATTGCATGGGTTTAGTAAAATAACAATAAAATGACAAAAAATAAATAAAAATGAGCTGAGTCAATGATATTAGGGAACTAATTCTAAGTTGAATATTAGTTGTAAAATAAAAGATATTTTAGCTATTTATGACCAAGAATAATGGAGCATTGTGAAAGTTCTTATTTTTTTTTCCTAGAGAAGAAAATATATATTTGTTTGTAATTTTTTCTTATTATCAATTAGTGATGTTCCTTTTTTAAAAATATTTAATTTCTATTATTTCGCTTTTTTATAAGATTGACAGGTAGTTCTTATATTTAACTGTGGAGATCTTGGTAAAAATGTTTCAGATCGATTTTTGGTTAAAATCAAAATCAAAGAAATTTAATTAGTTTTTAAATTATTAAAATCTAATTAAATAAAATATTATACGCAATCATCGATTTAATTGTTATTGGTCGATTCAGTTTGATTTGATCTTGAAGAAACCTAATAATATTTCTCTCTTCATTATCATTATTTCTTCATAGATTTCTTCTTCAGCTTGAGCTCTACTTAATATTGGGGGCCAAAAGAAAGATATTGGGGGCCCAATTTAAAAGCCCATACCAATGAACAAAAATCGGACTCAAATTTTGACCCGAAAAAACCCAATTTCAATTAACTCCATAGATTTCTTCTTCAGCTTGAGCTCTACTTAACCTGCAAAAACCCCTTTTACCAAGATTATTTTTTTTATCAAATTAAAGTTCCATTTTTTCTTAATTTTTAACTAATTAGTTGCATTTGTGTCCTAATTTGCTCTTAATTAATGTTAATAATAGTGAAAAGTGAAGCTTTGGAGCAACTTAAAGTTGTCAGGTCACGAGTTCGAGCTATGGAATGAGTGTAAGCTCCTTTTCTATTATAAAGTAGTGTTTTTAAACATTATTGTTTTTTTTGTATGCTATAAAAATTAAATCTTGATATCTTGATTCTGGTGCCCTGTAAAACTGACGGAATCAATTTTTTTTTTTAATTTTTTAAAAAATAGACTATTGCATAGATGGAGATCTGTTAGGAGATAAATTTGACTATTGCATGTTTAGTTCATATGTATTTGTTTTACTCCCTCGGTTTCAACTTGCTTGTCTGGTTTTGACTTGACACATAGCTTAAGAAATTAAGTTATTTGAATTGTGTGGTCTTAAACTTAAGATATGTAGAATGTACCGAAATGTAGTTCAATCTTGTGGTGTTAAACATGTCATGTCGAAAGTTGGAATTAAAGAGCTGTCGCAAATGAAAAAGGGAAGAGGTTTTTTTTTTTAAAATGGACTAAATAGGGTAGTAAGAGTAACAAATTGGAAGGGAAGGAGTATTTTCAATGTTGATGATAGAAGTTAACAAATAGGTTATCTGAGAGGAAGTTACTTGTTTTCGTTCGCGATTTGTTGTACTCCAGTCTTTTATTATGAGGAAAAATAAAAGTAAAAGAGTGGTCTTTGCTTTACAGAGTTACCCGGTACTTGTGCTGGTACTTGAGCTGGTGGGAGGTAGTTGGTACCTTGTGGAATTAGTTGAGGTGCGCAAGCTGGCTCGTATATCATGGTTATAAAAAGAAAAATCTTTAAAGATGATTGTTTTTATCTTAGTTGCATAGGTGGATTATGTTATTAGTGTCTAGTGTTAAGTCTTACATCAGGGGGATGTGGTGACTTTGAACTCCTTATATGGACTTCGGCAATCATCCTTCGAGCTTTTGGGATTGAGTTAGGCCCAAGATTCATTTTTTTACGTCTCGTTTATGTTAAGCAGACGATTTGGTCTTGTTTCTCACATTTATTCCGGATTACACTTGAAGAGTGCACTTTAGTAATCTGGTTATGTTTTAGCTTGTTAGAGAACTCCTTTTGCAATCTGCATTTGTTTTTTCCTATTTACAACTCCTTACAAGTCTTGTTTCTTTCGAATCTTTGTTTTATTCCTCTAGATTGACCCTTTTCGGGTTCAGGTGGACTACTCTCTTGGATGTGCTTTTGATATTGTTGAAGTCCTTGATTCTTCAGATTAAGGAGATTCTTCGTAGCTCAGGCGTTTGACATTTCCTCGGAGAATCAGGAGTACAGGATAACAGGAACTTTTCGGAAACTTAGTTCTATACCATGCCCATATTTTCCGATATACAGGAAACAGAATTAAGTGGCACAAAAGAAGTTTTCTTGTCTGCCATCCGCTATGCCACTTCAACTGGTGATTCTTTCCCTCAATTCGAGGATGATCTAAGAACCTCAGCTCAAGAACAGGTTGAGTTCATGCTCGAGGACGATGAAAAGATTCCCCTGGTCATAGCTGATGATGAAATAAAAGTGGAGACCAGAATTGTGGTGTCTAAAATCTTTTCTTCTTTTGAAAATGAATTATTCTCGTTGATTTTGGAACCTGACATTGCGAACATGGAGATGGAAAAGAATATAATGCGGAGTCTATCTGACCTCGAATGGATGCATAACACTCTTTTGAAGATGGATCTCATGAAGGACTTTGTCACTCACTGGTCTAATATATCGAGTAATTTACTGAAGGTCATCGAAGATAAAAGACTTGATTCTGTCATGTGGGATTTGAAGATAAAGTTAATAGAAGTGACATCAAAAGTATTGGAAGCAGTAGGTTACGGAACTGTAGTTCTTCCAGCAGAAAGTCGAGTAGGATTGCTCAAGACATGGCTTCCATACATAAGAAAAATGAAGTCCCTTTCCGATGAAATGAGCACAACGGAGGCTGCATTTCCATACAAGATGAGCGATGACCTTTGCCAATGTGTCGAGGGAGCAATAGTTTCATTGGTTTCAGCATTACCGTCAAATGATCAAGCTGACATTCTAGCAGATTGGATAAGTGCTGAACAGGTTAAATATCCAGACCTTAGCGAGGCTTTTGAGATATGGTGTTACAGAACCAAGTCTGCACAACGAAGATTAGACGAGGCTTTGACAGATTCAGCAATGCCATTGCCATTGCCATTGTCACCCTCTACTTAATTTCTGAAGACAAAACATTGCCTCATAAACACCTTTGGCTATTGCTGGTTCTTGTAGTAGCGTGCTCAACATATTCCCTGGTGAGTTAGCTCTTCGAGAAAATATGATGTTTTTGTATCTATAGTAATTTGATTTGTAATTGTAACCTGCTTATTTAGTTGTAATTGGAAACTTCTTTCATATAATAGACATCTAAAGATGAGAAATGATTTATTTCTCCTCTGATTCCTATCGAGTTGTCCAAAGGCTTCTCTTTTGACTGTTCTCGTTGGGGCGTTAAGCCTAGGTTTGGTACCTTTGCTTGGTGCGAGTGTTTTTCTATCAATATCCAGTGATCACGAAGAGAATGGGTAAAGAACCTTTAACTTTAGAAGTGTTCAAACAATGGCTCTAAAACCATTGATCTACTCATTGTATTAAGCTAATGTTCCTTGATATGTTATTGTTACTCCATGTATTGCAATGCCCCCATCTTTCTCCTTTGAATAGTTGCATTTGAGTCGAGTGTCTTTCGGAAACAGTCTCTCTATATCCACGAGGTAATGGTAAGGTCTACGTACATTCTATCCTCGTCTTATGGAATTTCACTGGGTATGTTGTTGTTGTGAATAATTTGCAGCAAAGATAAAAAGATTGGGCCTGTTTGGAAATGATTGGGCTTCTCGATGTGCTAGACTATTTTTTTGTTTTCATATAGACGGTCAGTATTTGCTTTGAGATTCGACTAATTTGGATTCGGGTTAAAAAGTTTTTATTTGAGGGTAACACTTTCCTATTAAAAGATACTTTCAATTAATTTAAATTTATGTCGAAACATTTTATTTTGGGATAAAGCGATTTATACTAAAAATGATTTTATTTAAAACTCATCGAACTCAAAATTTCTGACTAAGGTTGAAAAAGTACTTATGAGTTACGACTAATAATAACATTTGATAGTAGAATGATTTAGTATAGATATTAGACACCGGGTGATTTTATTTTTTTATTTTTTAGTGAAACTCAATGTTTGAGGGACACATATAGGGTCATAATTAATTATGGTGTACACAGCATTAATGGGATTAATTAGAATTATGAAAGGCTGTGGCTGCACGAGTATCCAGTCATTATCACTAATTCACTATAATTATAATTTTGGTCAAAAAGTACATAATTAATAGTCATATTTTTACTATTTTATTTAGTGTTTCAAATCTTTTCTATAATTCGCTTAATAAAGAATGTCTCATTTCTAATTGGTGATTTTTTAATTTTAATTTTTCACACGACATGTTTAAGATCACAAGATTGAAGGGCATTTTCATACATTTCACATATTTTTAGTTTATTAATTTAAGATCACAAAATTCAAAAGTCTTTTTTATTTTCTTAAACTACGTGTCAAATCAAAATAAGATAAATTAATTGAAACTTATACAGGGCAAGTGGCCTATTTTTATCTAACTAAATTAATTATAACTTATATATAATATTTTTCATATGGTATTAGGTTTATTTTGTTAACCAATTTGGTATTAGGTTTACTTGTTCTTGCCACTAGAAGTGTAAAATAACACATCTTTAAAATGCATGATCAAATCCAAATTACTTAACTAATTAACCTAAGTTTTTTCAAAACACCTTTTTGTTTCTAGAATGCATGATTATACAACTAGAGACGGATCGAGAAGATTGGTTACACAGTAGTGTATACAAAATTTTCATTAAGCAGTGTCGATATTGGGATACCATCTTCAAACTCCACTTTGTAGGATCATATTGAATATATTGTTATCATTGGTGTCGGTACTAGAAAAAGAAAAAAAACTAAATCAAAAGATCAAGATGCATCCATTGTCATTTTGTTAAATGTTGTATCACTTTATGTATAGTATTAACAAGAGTCCGGAGCCTAAAGGGTAAAAAAAAATTGAAAAGGGCACATTAAATTTTTTTCTAACCAAAAGGGCAAAATCGTTACGTCCGTAGCGATTTTATTTGACGCCGTTAACAGATCATAATCGCTGCCCTGTCAGCGATTTTGTCCAACTTTTTTTTTTCTTTTTTTTTAGAAAATCGCTGCCCGTGCAGTGTTTTTGCGATTTTTTTTTTAAAAAAAATTAAAATCGCTGCTATGGCAGCGTTTTTATAAGGAACAAATTTATTTTCTTTTTTTGGAAATCATTGCCTTGGCAACGATTTTTGTTAATATTTATTTTATTTTTTTTAAACCGCTGCTGTTGCAGCATTATTATAAATTTTGTGGTAAAAAAAATTATTTTTTTTAGAAATTGAGGCAGCGATTTTGGTGGAACTGTTTCTTTTTTTAAAAAAATCGCTGCCTTGGCAGTGATTTTGGTAAATTTGTTTTTCTTTTGATTTTTTTTTAAAAAAAATTTGTCAACTAGTTAACATCTAATTGTAAATTTTTTATTTTTTTAAAAAAAATCACTAACTTGGCAATTCATTTTTATTTTTTAAACATCCTTTAAAATGTCAAATCATTACTTTTTATGTTTGGTCAAATCGCTGCCAAGACAGCAATTTTATTTTATTTTTTAAAAAGTTTCCACCAAAATCGCAGCGATTTAAAAAAAATCCATAAAAATTATAATAACGTTGCAATAGCAGCGAATTTTTTAAAAAAACATTAACGAAAATTGCAGCAATTTCCAAAAAAATGAAATAAATTTATTTTTATAAAAACGCTGCCATAGCAGCAATTTTATTTTATTTTTAAAAAAAAAAACTCGCAAAAACGCTGCACGGACAGCGATTTTCTGAAGAAAAAAAAATTACACCAAAATCGTTGCAAAGGCAGCGATTTTTTTAATTTTTTATTTTTTTACAACTAGATGTTAACTAGTTGACAGAATTTTTTTAAAAAATAAATCAAAAGAAAAAAAAATTCTTCTAAAATCAACGATTTTTTTTATAAAAAAAATAGTTCCACTTGGCAGCGATTTCCAAAAATAGAAAATAAATTTGTTCTTATAAAAACGCTGCCATAGCAGCGATTTTAATTTTTTTTTTAAAAAAAAATCGCAAATACGCTGCACGGGCAGCGATTTTCTGAAAAAAAAGAAAAAAAAAGTTGGACAAAATCGTTGACAGGGCAGCGATTTTGATCTGTTAACGGCGTCAGCAGTAGCGATTTTGCCTTTTTGGTTAAAAAAAAAATTGATGTGCCCTTTTGAAATTTTTATCAATATTTTTTGCCCTTTAGGCTCCGGACTCGTATTAACAATACCTCAATTATTATCATTATATTAACTTGAGATTGCTACAAGTATAGGTGAACTTCAAATTCTGAATCTGTTATGATATACAATGTAGCAAATTTGTCCATATGTTTTCCACGAGAAATTGAAAGAATCATAGTCATACTCATCATTTCAATATTGGTCAATGGTGGTTGTATGTGGATGTCAAATTTTTTACTTTTTGATATAATAATAAGTTTCCCAAACAAAAGAAAAAAGCAACACGATTATATATGCAACTGACATATATAAAGCATGGATATTTTTTTTAATTTTAATTTTTAGAGGAAAAAAATATGGGATATATAAGATTTAATTAGTGGTTGTTGAAGTGGATGATAGGCCCTTCTTATCATCATAACCTTGATTGCACGCCTAGAAATTAGTGGATTCGAGCTTTTAGTATTGAACAATTTTTATTAGAGAGTAACGTAAAAAAAAATTCAAAGCTAATCTGAATAACTCAAACTCTAAAATAGATAAATGAAAAAAAGATAAATTTATCCTTGAAGTCCCGAACTATCGTAAATGGTATGCAGATACCCTCCGTCATACTTTTGGGACATTGGTGCTCCTGTCGTCCAAAAACTAGAGCATATATACCCTTTATACTAACAAACATACACGTGTCACAATCTTATCCATCGATCCGACATTTATTAAATATCGGATCGATGGATAAGATTGCGCCACGTGTCCTATTTAGTCTTCCGTTAGAGTGAAGGGCATATTTGCTCTAGTTTTTGGACGGCAAGGGCACCAATGTCCCAAAAGTATGACGGAGGGTATCTACATACCATTTACGATAGTTCGAAGATATATTTATCCTTTTTCCCTACCCTAGATAAATATATATAAATAGAATATCATTCACATAATAATTACGTTAGAGTCAAAATTAAAATTTGAAAAATATGAATTTTGAAAATGTTCTTGTAGCTAGGTATACTATAATACTAGTAGATAATAGAAATTGATTGTGTGTGATTACAAAAGGGATATTTTATATGCCCTTTATTAATTATTATTAGTGAGGACTAGTCAAACAAAGATTCCCTAATGATTTATGATTTGTTTGCAAAGCCATATATATAATATCACAAAACAAAAAAATAAAAAACATTGAAAAGACCCCACCCACTATCCTAAGAAGAGAGAAAAAGGTTTTGGAATTTTCTTTTCATTGATTTGACATAAATATCAATTTTCTTTTTATCTAAAATCAATAAGTAGTACGATACATCTTTTTATCTAATTCATTATTAAATGAAATTGTCGGTCACTAATTTCTTATTTTGTTTGTTGTGAATATATAGGAATTTTATAAAACTAAATAGAAAGATAGTTTTGTGAATATATAGGAACAATGACAGGTATATAATGCCTTTAGGAACCAACTTCATTATCATTATTTCTTATCTATATAATAATATAACAAATTGTATGGTGAAAAGCAAACATGATTTGCTGTTATTGGTACTTCTAATAATTCTACGAAAGAAAAAATAATTCTTGGTTCTAAAATATTCTATTTTCATGATTCGAACTCGAAATAGTTTGTAGTTAAATTAAAGTTATAAGGGCTTTCTTTCTATATCATCATACTCGTTGATAGTATAAATTATAATAGACTCTATTTTACTTACCCTTTCGATGTTCAATTCGTGCTTTAGGCTCCATTGATTTATATTCATCCAAAAAGCCACACATTGAAAATAAAATGATGTGGGTCTTGAATTCGAGACTTTTAATTAAAGTTAGAGCAATACTTACAACCCTACCATATACAACCTCTAGTCGACGTATAAATTACATTTATTTATCATGGATGATGAATTTTTTTTATGTTATCTATCTTGTGTTCAATATCTTCTTTGAGTCTCAACGATTTATTGAAAAGTTTTGTTTTATAATTAAAGGTAAAACATTCCATAATAAAGGTGTCCAGGACACATATTCAAAACATTTTCTTAACATATACAAATTGCATTTACTTGTCATGGATGATGTAACCCTTTTTTTTAAAATGTTTTTTTTAATAAATTCAATAGTTGTTAGCACTTGGTATCAATTGGATTCTCAAAATTAAATCTCAATGAATATTCACTACCATTCTACTATTTTATATCTTAAAAGAAATAAATTAAAAATAGCACCTATACATAGAGACTATAGAAAATTATAAAATATCTACTTTAGTTAAAATAATTAAATAATATGCTTGAAAACAACATATTGAATATGATGTTTTTAATTACATGTTTTATTTTAATTAAACATGAGAGTGTATAGTTTAATAAGAGTACATTGACTTTCTTACAAGTAAATGACAAACTTATTCACAACTTGGATTTATTAAATTAAAGTGAAGAAAATTAATTTTAAAAAAGCTATATTGAATATAGACAAAGCCAATATCCACCTCAATAGAGTTCTAAAGGACAATATAAGACTAATTTCAAAGAACTAAAAATAAATAAATAGAGGAGATGAATTTGATCCTAAATTCCAAGAAGGTGCACCCACCCAAAAAAAACAAAAAAAGGTTGAGTTTGAAAAGGATAAAAGTGATAATTTTGTTTGACTTTATAAGAATAAATAAATAAATAAATATTAACAATAAAGAAGAGGTAAAATCCAAAATAGGAACTTTCAGTCCTTATAATTAAAAAAAAAAAAGTTTATCATAAAGTTCTATATTCCACTGTGAAACTTTAGGACATTATTATTGTTATGTTGTTTTATATGAGGAATTCATATCTCCTTGTAATTGTGGGTATTTTTTATATATAAAAAATAATAGGAACAACAGTTGATGCAATTTCTACAAAAATAGTAATTAATATCTTGGAATTTTACTATACATTTAAAATTTCATGATAATAATTATTTTTCAGAAATTGAATCGAAAAGAAGGAAACCTACATAAATCCCACTAGTTTATAAGCTAATTATTTAGATACACTTTAGTTTAATTTGTAATATTACGAATCTTACCAGATTTTGGTGCATTCATATACGTTCAACTACGTCCATATACATGTATCTCGAGATACATGAGGTCAAGATTAAGTGTAATTTATTCTAGAGACACTGTATCCAAGTAGATTCGCGTGTATCTGTGATACAAAATAAATCTCGCTCACCTAGCTCCCTCATTTCGCTGCCACTGATCTCCTATGTATCTGGTCAGATACATGCAAGTCACACCATATACATAGATACATATATCTAGTGTGATTTGCATGTATCTTCGCTACATATAACAAATCTCGCTCGCCTCTCTCCCTATTTTAGTATATCTGGTGGGAAACATACATATATATCTAGATGTATCTTCCTTAACATAGGATAGAAAACTCAATAAAATATATAATATTTTAAAAATATAAATAAATAATATATATGGTAATTACGTATATCTAATTACGTAATTTTTGAAAGAAAAAGTAATCCTATTAGAAAAATGGGCCATGGACCTTGCCTTACCTACATGTCATGCAAGCCTATCATAATAATATAACTTTTTCAATAATTATTTATTTAATATATTTTCTTATTATTTATATATCTAATCATGTGGTTGACCACTTAAAGTGATCAAACTCTATCAAAATACTCAAATAAAATCTCTCTCTAGTTGTTTCTTTTTGAAGTACTTTGAAGATTTTTTTTTTCATAAACATCATATTATTCATATTCATATGGGTAATTTCAAGAAAATTTGTGTATTTTGTGGAAGTAATTCAGGATATAGAAAAATATTCAGTGATGCTGCTCTTGATCTTGGAAGAGAATTGGTATTTTTTCCTCTAATTTTTCTTTATATATTTGTTTCAAATTAGTTATCTTTTTTTTTTTTTTGTATATTTTATTGAAAAATTATTATTTTTTGTTATAATAATTAATTAAATTATTGTTTTAATTAGGTGGAGAGGAAAATTGATCTTGTTTATGGAGGAGGAAGTATTGGACTTATGGGATTAGTTTCTCAAGCTGTTTATGATGGTGGATGCAATGTTCTTGGGTAAGACATAATTAGTCCTTCAAACCATCGTTCATGTGGAGAATCTCTCTCGTTACTCAGGATTTTTCTCAGTTAATCCGATATCCCCCTCTTTCCCCCTCTTTATTTTTTTTCACTACTATAAAACTGTAAATTTTCATGAAGTTTGTTAGAAACTATATTTTCGATGACCTTCTAAAGAGAATTTCATAATTACTTTTAAAAAAATGATTTTTTCATGACTTGAGACACTCATAAAAGAATTACGTTTTTTTCATAGTGCTTTTTTCTATATATTTTTTTTTATTTGTAACTTGTGGAAAGATGGGAGGGAGAGGAGAGTAGGAAAAGATTTATAGAAAGCTCTTCATGATCGATATTTACATCAAATTATAGTAAGTTTCTTATAATTAATTAGGTGATAATATTGAAGTGAGAATATATATGAGGATGTATAATTTATCGATTCCACAATAAAAATTTGGAGGATCGGATTAATTTTTCAACATCTCATGATCATTTCTTGAGATGAAAAATTTCAAGAAACTTATTTTCTTTCGAGACATAGTACATATGATTAAGACGAATGTCATGTGTTCATTAGATTGATGTAAATATCGCATGAAATTAATTTTAATTTTTTCTTGAAGGAGGATTTATTGATGTTTAGACAAGTGAAAATCTATTTTTTTTAAAAATAGATATATATGTGTGTGTTTTTGGTTGCATTAATACAAGTATGAACCAAATTCTATAATATATATGATTAACTTTTATTAATTTTTTCTCTTTTTTTTTTCAATGGAACAGAATAATTCCAAGAGCTCTTGTTTCAGTAGAGGTATTATTATGAATTTTGTATAATATATGTTTTTTTTTTATATAAAATAATAAAATTGTTATTATGTTATTTTTAATAATTTATTTTAGCAGATTTCAGGCCATGCAGTGGGAGAAGTATTAATAGTTTCAGATATGCATGAAAGAAAAGCTGAAATGGCTCGTAGAGCTGATGCTTTTATTGCACTTCCTGGTAATTATTAAAAACCCTAATTTTAATTTTTCGGAAATAATATTTCTATCCTTTATAGGTAGAAAGATCTACGTACATGTTGGTTACATTGATATGTTGTTATTGTTTGTTATATAGAGAAGTAAAATATAACCTGAAAAATATGTTACAAATAAAATTTGGTTGTTATGTTGAAATGATGTTACCGCGATAGGATATTGACTGTTCTAGAGAGGTAAAATATTACATGAAAAATCGATTAAAAAAATTACTTGTTACATATAGTGAAAGGTTGTTATAGAGGTTGTGGTTTTTTGTAGAGAGGTAAAATGCGACATGAAAAAGTCGATTCGAAAGGAGAACTTGACTTATAGTGAAATATTGTTAGAGAAGATGACAATTTATATAAATTGGTATGATGTGGAAAATAATGTTATTATAAAATTAAAGAGGATTATTGTTATAGTTGAGAGATAAAATACAACGTAAAAAATTGATTTTATGTAAAATTTACCTGCTACGATACGTAAAATGTTGTCATAGATGATGAACGTTATATATATAGAGAGGGGTCTGATTATATATATTATATGATTTTTTTTCATGTTAAAATGATGATGATATTAAAGGAGGGTATGGAACTATGGAAGAATTGCTTGAGGTGATAACATGGTCACAGCTTGGAATTCATGAAAAACCAGTAAGAATATTTAATCATATATATATATATATATATATATATATATATATATTCAAATTTCAAATCCATAATATCTTTCCATTCGATGTTTGTTGCTTTTTATGATGTCTCAATTATTCTGAATTCAAATACATTGCGTAATAATTAAGGTTCATTAAAGGAGAAGTATCTCGTACGATTTTCTCTATCCTCAATCGCTTAAATCTGAAGTCTCTGATTAGATTTTTTTTAATGAATAAAGATATATTATTATTGATAATAAATATACTCATAAAGCTTTCATTTGATTGATGGGACAAAAACAGGATAGAAAATGTTGGTATTATGAGGGGTCTCTTTAGTCCCTACTAAAACCCATAGGCAAGTGGTGGCATTTCTCTTTTATTTTTTATATATATAATTTTTGATTGTTTTGATATTTACTGGCTCGATTTTAATATGAATTCATTTTTATTAGGATTTAAATTTCTCCATTCTCATAACTTGAATTCAAAATTACTGATTAAGAACATAGAAATCTTATTCATCTCATTATACTTTCGTCTGCATATAAATAGTCAACTTCTAATGCTTTAATTAAATATATTGAGGGAAGATGAAAAATATATATAATTCTTAAACACTACAAAACTTTAGAATATACTTTTTATTTGAATATTCTCTTGTTTTTTTTAATAAAGAAGAGAACCACCACATCACGCAAAAGAAAAATTAATTAATTCAAATCAAATCAAATAATATAACCAAGATTTGGGATCTCATATATTATGCATTTTTTCCCCTTTTCAATTATTTAACTAACAATAATGTGATATAGATATACATTAGTTAGTACAAATAAAACTTAACTCAAATGAAAAATAAAAGATCTACACACGCCATAAAAAAATAATATTTATCTATATTCAGTGTATATACAATAAAAAAAAGTGAATAATACGTGTATTTTACATATGGTTAATTTATTATTTAACTTTAACTTTCTTAGTTGATATATATCATTATATCAACTTATTATTACATAACCATGGGAAATAAACATATTTTTCGTTTATTTAATCATAGCCAAATCTGCCTTATGTCATGTTTCACACCTAATAAACTCACTCAATAAGAAAATAAATTAAATAAATCTAAACCAAATGTGAATCCAAGATTTTGAGAACTATTTTCTAATTATTTAATTTTATGTCATAGATGTAGTTAGTATGTCACAATTTGAGAGCATTATAAGGGTCCCCATTTTCCTCTACCCGAAATAGTTGGGCAAGAAGGGGAACCTTTTTTCACAAGAAGAAATGAAAGTATGGAGGCCACGCGCCCTTACTAGTAAAGGCTCCCATGAGAGTGCATAAATTGTTGAGTGAGCGATCCAGCCTCTAGCCCTTCAATGATGGATTTGTCTTAAAAAAACCCGACCTCGGTAGAAGAAATACCATGCATATAAGATTTTTGAATTATAATAATCAAATTGCAATTAAAATAACTAATTCCAACATCCAATATTCAATGATATTGACATTAATCCAATTCCTCAAAGTTAAAGATTTAAATAACATTACAAAAAAAGAAGACATTTAGTGACAATACATTTCTCTTTTGGCAGTAATATTTATTGCAGCAAAAATATTTAGCGCTATATTGGTAAGTTAATGTTATTGCATCCAGAATCGTTAAAGACTATAGCGACATTTATATAGAATGCTAGCTGGTTATAAATATTCATATTTATTATTGCTGCTATAACTTTTATCTGTTGTAATGAAACTCGACCACTTTATGTTTGGAAGATCATTTAGGATTGAGACATACTTGATTGATCGATTCTTTTTCACCTCTGTATTTTGAGCATATTTACACTTATTTTATTTTTATTGATACATAATATGAATATCAAGTACGAATAAAATTTTCCCGGCATGATCAATGATGAAACAGGTTGGACTATTGAATATAGATGGATATTACGATTGCTTGCTTGGATTATTTGACAAAGGTGTAGAAGAAGGATTTATTAAGCCTTCAGCAAGAAATATTGTCATATCAGCTACATCACCCAAAGAGCTTTTGGAAAAAATGGAGGTACTTCTTTAATCATAATATTTGATTAAATAGCAAGAGCGTAATGCATACGTCACGCGTTTGAATTCTGTCACGAACAAAAGTCTTGTATTCAAGTGGAGAAAGATAAAAGGGTTGACCCCTTATCTCCACTTAGTTTCAAACTATGTGTCAACTGGCTCTTGAGAATTCTCAGTTATCATTAAAAAAAAAACAACTAGAAGTGCCCTTAGACTTTGGTTCAACTAGTAAGAGCGCAACGCATAACATGTGGATTAGACGCACGTTACTAATTCAAACCCTATCGCGAACAAAAGTCTTATATTCAAGTGGAGAAAGGGTAAAGGGGTTGACTCCTTATCCCCACTAAGTGTTCAAGGAAGAGAAGAAAAAACAAAAATGCAACTATTTTTAAATATCGACTATATATCTCTTCTGCCACTCTAGCTCCGCCCCTGGTTATGAGTCTTGTGGCTTACAATAGCAAGAAAGTGTATAAAATCTAATATTGTTCTTTTTTTTTTCTAGGAATATGTGCCAATACACAATCAAGTAGCACCAAGCAGAAGTTGGAACACTGATGAACCTGTGACAAGAAGTTTATAATTTTCTGGCTTGATCTTGTCATAGCACTCAAGTGTGAAGATTGTATTTTCCTATTGTTTGACAAAAAACTTTATAATTTTACCACTCACATGAAAATTCCAAGTGAAAAAAGGAGCACACAAAAGAAAAAATAAATAGTTTGGTTTTGAGTAGCAAGAGAGATGTTGTAAATTTGGTAAAAAGAACATTTGATTTGTTTAGAAATGAAATGAGATTCAACAACCTTTTGTTCTGAGTTGATTTCTCATATGGTCAGTCGACTAATAGTTATTATTTCAGAGTCACTTTCTTTGTTGAAAAAAGTCAAAAAAAAAAAAAAAGTGTCTTTCTGAGATATAATAACTATTAGTTGAGCGAGTATATGAGAATTTATTTCGATGATCACAGTATCCGAACCAGTAACAGATACCAGATAACTCTATCTATCAAAGCTAGGACAAATGAGAAGAATCAACTAGTGTTTTTTTGTCTCCGCTGAGTTTTGAACTTGAGACCTCAGGATTCTCAACCATTTCATTGACCACTAGGTCACACACCCTGTGTGGTATATGAGAAATTAACCCCCTATGTTCTTGATTACACTTAAATGTATGTTGCTAGACTCTTAAAAAAATGTCGTCGGTCGCGTGTCGAATCCTCCTAAAGTAGTGCATTTCTAGGGATCTGACACGAGCATGACAACATTTTTGAAGAGCCTGAACAACATAGTTTACATAGGCATGACAACATTTTTGGAGAGCCAACAGCCCCATGCAAATAGGTAGACAAGTTACTTCTGCTATGAATCAATATATGCACATGGGCAAATTCAAGAAAAAATGGCACTGTTGTTAGATTTCAGTGTTCCAATTCTTGAACATTATGGTAAAGAACTCGAGCTTTGATACCCGTCCTTGGAGAAAATGAGAGAAAAGAACTTCAAAAAATGAAAGATAAAGTTTAAGGAGGCGATATAGAGGCAACGAATCTCAGATGAATGAAGATTATGGTACTGAATATTGTACAAATATGTTACGAGACAAGCGTGAAATAGCTCAAACCTCCAATACAGAACAACTAAGCAAATTTAGAAACAGCGGAAACAAGTGTAAATGGCGTATACAGAGTACTAAAGGATATCACCTTCCGGTCTAGCACGTATTAATTCCATCCTTGCAATCTTTTGTCAAGTTGTAAAATGTCTCGACCCTTGATTTTGCTCGAAAAAGGACTTCTGTGTCAACTTCAACTCTCATATACCCATCGAATTCAACTGGAGAGCCACCATTCAGTTGTGTTGTTTCATTAAACCACTCACTTGTATTACTCCACAAGTAGTTGTAATCATCAAGCAAATGCACCTTGTAGTGAGATCTAAGCTTATCAAAATAGTTATAATACGGCTCATTTGTGGCAACATACAGATTCCTCCAAGGTGTGATAATTCCTTGAAGCTTTGTGACAAGGGAATCGGGGGATGTATCAGCATCAAGATGGGGCCATAACGCCTTATTCTGTGCTTTCTCTCCACGAACAACATGAACAGCATCGAAATCCCAGTCCATGCTTCCGCTGATCTCAGTTACTATATTCATCAGTCGCTTTGATTTCCACACTACATGCCACGGTCTCTGGATGTATTTGGCAGAAGGTCCTTCACAGACCCGATACCAATAGTTCTCCGGTTCAGGGGCATCAAATTGCCTCCATATAATTGTGCTCTTATCCTTCAACAGTTGGTCAGGGGACACTTTGTAGTCCTTAACCTTTCTTACAGAGATTTTCTTCTTATGTGCCTTATTCCAGTTCCTCCAATCTTTATGAAAGTCTCCTTCCTCGACAATGGATGCGGTCTCCTTCAAATGCTCGAAATCAAAATAGAACCTGAAGTCTTTCCCTTCTTCATCCTTATGACTACTAGTGTGAGAAGATGCCAAACAAATACTTAAATCCATCACGAATGTGCGATTCAAGTACTGAGCCTCACCTAAAGCACACAGAAAACTCCACATGTACTGGTTCATTCCTTTACAGTAATCGCCACCCCGAGAATAGTACAAGTATCTCCCATTCTTGAAATCCGAATCCGATCCCATGATTGGTATAGTATCATTGATCTCCTCATCTATAACTGGTGGAGCAATCTTGGCTCTTGTACTAGTTCTAGTGGAATTAACTCGGATTCTCGGACGACGGGCATTTACTCCTGAACGCCAGCGACCTGCATGTACCACTTTATAACTACAATCATCAGTAAAACCAATCTTAAACCTCCGGAAATCCCTGTACTTTCTCCAAGATCTCTCTTTCTTGTTCCGGAACCTCCATGCCACGTCACATTCATTCGGTTTCGACCCGTTAACAGGCGTTCGATAGTCCAAAAATGCAATGGACTTAAAGGTCTTCAAATTAAACCTCTCAATCGTGAACAAGACCCGAGGATCCGAACAATTCACTACATTCACATCCTCACATCCTGATTTCAAAGTCTCATTCGACAGTTTCTCTTCCGATTTCTCGATAATAGCTTCAGTAATCGGCACTAAAGTAAAAACTCCAGCAGGAGCTTCAATAGGGCTACTAGCAACATCCTCACCAGTTTTTAAGACAGAATTATCAACTTTGAATGTGGCGTTTTCGACTTGAGTAAACACCCTAGTTAAGGCTCTAGATGATTCCCATGGATCAGGGGGTTGGTATGTAATAGCAATCACAGTAATTATAAGCACAGAAAACACAAAAACTGAGAAACACACATTGCTTATAACCTTAATCAAATTTTGCCCAATTGGATCTGTTGTTGAATCCTTCATTTCTACAAAAACTCTAAATTCTAACAAAAGATTAAGCTAAAAAGCACATCTGAAACTGACCCTTTACTCAAAACTACAAAAACAACAAGAAAAATTGGATCTTGATCTCTAAAGTCTCCAAATCAAAGTATCAATATTAAGCTAAAAATGAGATTTTAAAGCTAAAATCAAGAAAAAAGCTTACTCACCTCTAATCTGAAACTGACCCTTTATTCAAAAACACAAAATCAACAAGAAAAATTGGATCTTTTAGTAGATAAGCACTGAATAAAGAATGTAAGACTAAAGATACAGATATAACAATGAGATTGAGAAGGTAAAAGGGTTAACTTTAATTACCTTCAAAACCCTCAAATTTCACTTGCAGAAAAGATTGGATCTTGAATAAAAATTCAATCTTTATTAAGAAAAACTGGATCTTGAAGAGGGTTTGTAAAAAAAGAGTGTTTTTTTGGTTTTGTTAGAGGAAATGAAAAATGGGGATTAAAATAGTAAGCAGACAAATGGAACAGATCTGTGTAGATTTTGATATGATAAATCTTGTGTCTTTACTCTGAAGATTTTTGGGATTTTAGCTAAATATTTCATTTTTTAAGTTGTATTTTAATTGATATTTAGTATTATTTTTAGTTAGATTAATTAGTGTCTACTTTAGTAGTTTGTCTGTGTGAAAAGTAGCTGTTAAGTGAGCTGTCACTAGCAGTTTGTTTGAGTGTTATGTCAGCAAGAAAAGGGGCCCACAAGAAAAAAAGAAGAAGAATAATCTTTTCTTTTGTTGGAGAATAATGGAAATCAATTTTCATCACATTTTTAACTTCTATAGTAATTTTGAAAAAAATGTCTATGATCAATTATGTTTATCAAGTTTTTTTAACAAAAAATAAAGAGATTGTAAATAGAGATTATGATTATTTTTTTGTAATGTGATCATGTTTCAATAATAATTTACATTCAATTCATCGATTCGTAAAGACAAACTCCTTATTCTACACCATTAACAAAGTGATAAGTGATACTAGAAAGTAGGGAGACCAACCCTTAAAGCAAAAATAAGAAGAAAAAAAAAAAGGGGTTATCAAGACAAACATTGAATGTATTCATCTATTTGGATGATTGATAAATGTTTGAACGATGAAAAAATTATTGATTAATTATGAGTCGCAAGATAATTTTAATGTGTTGAAAGTTGAAAAAGAATAAGATTGGAACTCGATAAGTAATTTATACTCATTTATCTCAATTTTAAAGAAGTTGGAATCGACCATATGATTCCTCACTAAACATGCCACTCCATTTAAGCTCACCTCACGTCAATATTACACACAATAAAAAAGATAAAAATACTAGAAATTCTCTATATTTTCTAATAACATGGAAACACATGCCTCTATAAGCATGTCTCGATAATATATTTTGTAGTGTGAGAATTCATCATACATTGACTAGTTTTACTGTGGCTAGCAGCCCATTACAACCTCGGGCTTGGGATCGACAATGTGACCGAGCTCAAACAGGTGGGTTCAAAATTCTAACTGCAAAGTACTGCCAACACCTCAAAATATGTCTCATAGTTCACTGATAAAGTAGTTGATACCTTGAACAATAATTTACTGTGCTACAGAACTACATTTAGTACGTTTATTATGTCCAACGCCGCCACATTTGGAACAACGTATGGGTCTCTTTACAGTTTCAACTTGAAGTCCTTTGGGTTCTTTCCGGGGACGACCAGGAGGTCTTTTAACATGGGGTGAAAGTGGACATAGCACGACGTCATTACCTGAGGAAGCAGAAGAAATGATGTCATCTGGATGTGGTATATCAAATTTCGCGAGTTCATCCATAACTTCAGCATATATATGTTCTTGTGTCTCCCTCTTGTACCAATCTGCAACGTACTGATAGATGTTCATACTTGTCATTGTAATCGCGTTGCAGGCATGGCTGCATGGAATGCCAGTCATTTGCCACTCTAAACATGTACATGTCCAGAGTTTGAGGTTTACAACTTCTTCTCTACCCTGCAGTTCCTGCAATTTAAACTCAACATCTGATAGAACTGTCACTGCTAGGTTATCACCGGCCTTTTGGTTTTCAAAAATCTTCTCAGAAACCCGAGGACCAATTGGAAGGTTCCATTGTTCGATCTTGAGCTTGTTACTCTGTAATAACATATAAAGCTTCTCATGATAAGCCTCCATCAACTCTAGGACATGTACAAACTTCTCTTCCTCTATAAAAGAGTTCAGAGAATCCGTAGATTTACAATTCAGATGATCCCACCGAGGTTTCCTGAACAAGGCATTAGACCAACGTTCTGGCTGGCTGGCTATTACCCAATCATACAATTCCCTGCGGAAAGAACAGATCTTGCCTAGAGCTTCATTATAACTATCCAGTGTTCGTGCGTAGGCAATGTCACTCAAGTACTTAAGTGCAATCTCCTTACCTCTACCCTGCACTTTAAAGGCAGTATTACCATCGATGAATTTATTAAAATTCTCTTTCACGCAATGAAAACAGAAACTGTGGTTTTCATCACCAAACATTTTGTCCAAGCTGGAGAGAAAAGGGAGACTCGTGCCAGAAACTACGACGACCTCGCGGTTCTGCACAACGAGCTTTAGCTTTTCTAGAAACCACAGAAGATCTTCCTCGTTCATAGACAGGAGAATGCCATAAGATAGAGGATACATCTCATTGTCTGCATCCAAAGCAGAAGCAACTATAAAGGAGCTATTGTGCAGCCCATTCAAGTTGTAAACATCAACAAATATCAAAGGTCTGCATCCAACATCAAACCCACGTATTGAGCAGTCATATGACACAAAGAGCCTCTTGAATCTGTTTTCTTCGGTGCAGGACCATGTAGCAATAGTTCCGGGCATTGCCTCAATTAAGCGATTGCATAGCCAGGGAATCAGTTTATAGGATTCACCTGACTTCTCATTGATTGCCTCCCTAATCCTCTGCTTCACACTCCAAGCCTGACGGTAGGTCAATTTGATAGCCAAATTCTTCTCAGCATCCTCACACACTTTACGAGGCAAACAATCAGGACTACCCAATATGTCTTCTTGCATGATTCCCCCCAACCACTTCATCCTGATACGAGGTTTCAGTTGCGATGAATCTAGAGGAGGATGTGAGTGAGAATCAACAAATTTCCTAATGGATACATTTTGAGATTTCTTCTCGATGCCAGCACTTACTTTCCAAGGGCAGCCATCAGCAGCACAATGGATGCTAATATATCTAGGTTTATTGTGCAAAATTCTGTAGTGAAATCTATTCGCAATCGAGAACTTGAAAACTGCAAGCCTAAAAGCATCTGCATTTTCAAAAGCTTGTCCTTCCCCGACAAGTAATTCACTCCAGTTGGCAGCAGCATCTGGAGTTCCATCGGTGATCCATTGGTTCGATGGCGCAGGAATTGGTGTATCAGCACTCACTTGTTCTTCCTCAGCACTTCCGAGAGAAACTGCTTCAACCTCAGTGGTTGAAATCCTGTGATAAAATATATAATCAAACTATAGGTATTCACAGAACTTTGCATGATAAGAACTTGTGGACCATTATAAGACGGCTATTACCTAGTGGTAGCCATATTAGGAGCAACTTCAGTATTAGGCTCCTTCTCCGTACTTGATGCATAAACATGGGCAAAACCATCATTAAATTGTAACAGAGTATTGACACCTTCTTGGTCTCTCAGCCGTATCAATTGGGCCCTATCAAACTTCACTGTAAACTGCAGGACCTTATCTGAAGGATCAATGCCTAATCGGTCAAAAACTGCATGCACAAAGTCATTGTACTTTATGCCTGTCTTCACAATAATCTGATCCGTAATACCTCCTACATATGAAGTGGATCCATCTGGAAGCACCTTATTCTTCCCACCCCAATGACAGAAACAAAACAGTGTCTTATCTTCAGTTCCCATCATGTAGTAGTGTACATGACCACAGAGCCAAAAAAGGTAACAATCTTCAAAACTACAAACCTGACCAAGAAATAAAATGAATTTAACCGAAGTTTCTTATGAAGGTTGAATGTACTCAAATCACAATCCATAGGAAGGTCACAATAGCACGAGGATTAACCAAGCATCTTCAAATACAGGATTAAAAACAGTGTTTTCCTTGTAAGAAAAAACATCTCAAACTTTATGATCTTGGAACAAAACCAAATTCTAAAAACAGGATAGGAATCAACAACCAGTACTTCAAAAACAAGATGATTTGAAAAAACGGTTGTAGGAACAAAAGCATTATCCGAATATGAGTCAGCAAAAAACGAAAAAACACCTACATAGGTTAATCTCAAACAGAATAGTCTCCAATCTCTGATATCTTCACAAAACATAAAATAAAAACATATGACGATAGTGTCAACAAACAAAAAATGTTTCAAACTTCAACAAAGAATCAGAAATTTTCATATTGGGTTCAAAGATAACTTGATACACTTTTCATGATATTATTAGCTTTTTGCTGTGAAACATGAAATATGGAAAGAAGGCAACCACATTAAACCATACAATTTTATCAAATGCAAAAGGATTACCAAAATCATACCTCAAGTAAACAATAAAGTTCCAAACTTTAACAATCAGAAATTTCCAAAATGGGTTCAAAGCAGGGGCAAAGCCAGATAGGGCTGAAGGGGACAGAAATTTACACTGTTTCTTCTTCTTCTTCCATTGTTTACCTATTCATATTTTGAACCCCTTAGTGAAAATCCTGGCTCCGCCACACGTTCAAAGAATACGTTTGCCCCTCGACAAATTTCATGGGAAAGTCGGCATTTTTTGTTTGTAAAACATGAAGTTAACAAAGAATTCCATCAAATACAAAAGGGTCAAAACAGAAACCCCAGCAAATAAAAAATAAATAAATATCCAAACTTTGAAGCAAAGTTCAGAATCATTCTAACTAAAGATCAAAGGAGAAAAAAGAGCTAGTTTTGAGTACCAAGATTCACCCTTTTTGTTTCCAAATTCAACACTTCAACAACATATCATTATACTATCAAAGAAAGGCATACAGTTAGCTCATTTGTGAACAGAAAATAAAATAAGAGGAATTTTTTCTAC
The DNA here is from genome assembly GCA_029582725.1 of Solanum chiquidenum. Taxonomy (NCBI): domain Eukaryota; kingdom Viridiplantae; phylum Streptophyta; class Magnoliopsida; order Solanales; family Solanaceae; genus Solanum; species Solanum chiquidenum. The sequence continues at coordinate 28,992 of JAJOOS010001897.1, forward strand.
CTTATAGCTACAGATTCTTGAATTTTAACCAAATGGGGTTTCTCTACTATGCTATAAAAACAAAAACAATTACCTTTAAGCTGCAAATTCTTGATTTTTAACCAAATGGGGTTTCTCTACTATGCTTATAAAACATAAAAAAAAAATTACCTTTCAACTGCAGATTCTTGAATTTCAACCAAATGGGGTTTCTCTACTTAGCTTTTGAAACTAAAAAACCAAAAAAAAAAAATCCCCTTTTGCTCCACTGATTTCACTGATAAATTAGGGCTTCAAACATTCAATTGGGTAATGGGAAATAATCTCCCTTGGTGATGCCGGTAATCTGTTTATGATAGTAATTTAAATGCTAAAATGGTCCTCAAACTTTTCTTATGTGAAGTTTGTCCCCTAAATAATTTTTATTTGAAGACTGAAACTGTTTTTTACTATAAAAAAAATTAGAAGTATGTTCTTTATAGTAAATTGGGTTTCTAGTACTTTTATGTAATGTTTTAATTATATAAAATTTTATTTAAGAAGAAAAAAAATTATTGTTAGAAGTTAAAATTAAAATGACGATCTTTGTATTTCCACTATTGATTTATGCTTAAGATCTTTGAAATTTGATTTATTTCCAAGTGTCTTGCTTTGTTTTGGTGCATTTATGTAATAGATTTGTGCGATCTTGAAAGTAATCGTAACTCATAAGGAAAATAGAGAACATTTTTCTTTATATTTTTTTTAATTAAAAATTGATGTATTTGAAAACAATATAGTTATACAAATAGGATCTATTTCAAGAATAATCATTGAACTTTATCTGCGATAACAGTGTCATAAAAATTAAAAAATATTTACGTTAAACTTACCAAACTTTGCACATAGGAGTATGGGGAGTATATTTGCTTCTGATTAATGTCTATTAGTCTCCAAGATTCAAATAATTGCCCTCCAAATACAAGCTTTATTTTCATAGTTTCAAATGTTTCGTCTAAGATATTTATTACTTGTTTCTTTAGCCTCGATTACTGTATTATCTTGTTGTATTTTCTGCTTGTTCCTACTTCCTTCTTTTACATCTTTCTTTGAGTCGAGAATCTTTCAGAAACAACTCTCTACCTTCAAGGTAGAGGTAAGGTCTGCATACACACTATCCTCCCAACACAGTCAGACCCCACCAATGGGACTACACTGAGTTTGTTGTTGTTGTTGTTAGTTTCATGAAGTGTTTGTTAGCCTATACTTCAAGACTATAACAATTTGTTTCTTCCGTTCTGCTCTCCGAGAAGACAAGAGCAACAGTTTCACACTCACCTATAAGTTCCAGGAAGATAGAAAAAGCATGTTTAATCTAGTTGGACTTAATGAATCAGTGGTGAATCTATGAAGAACATGCTATGTATAGACTCCTGCACTGTCTTCCATCAACAGGTCAATTCTCGTGGAAAATTGGCTCGAGCTTGTGCACTATGTAAGGCGCTGTATTCAGAGTAGATTTCCAATCTAACCTTAATGCATTAGCAAAGTGACTGTCCTATTCCTAAGATATAAAGTTGTTATGTTTCTTTCAAAGTCTATACACCAAGTAATACTCTTATGATCCTAAACAATTGAGTTGTGTGGTGGTCCTATTCCTGGAATCCAATTGAGTTGGCAAAACAAAGATATTTTTTTGTCTATAATAAGGTAGCACACAAAAATACATGTGTAATGTGATTATACAAGTGGTGGGACTTTGTGCTTTGACTCAAGAATGTGAACTATTGATAGTTTCCGGCATTCACTTGTGTAACACATTGAATGGGCATATGTGATTCACAAGTTTAAATTGACTGACAATGACTACGTAACCAATAGCTTTGCTTAATTTGTGCTATATATACCTCATCAAAATTGTTGAATAGACACACAAAGCGAATATTTCTTGATTTCTTCTCCACCAGCTTAATTAGCTTTGATCATTTTAGTGCAGAAATGGGTTATGTAAAACTTGTATTTTTTATGCTATATGCCTTTCTCTGTCAACTTGCTTTCTCGTCATCCATACCTCATTTGTGCCCCAAAGATCAAGCTCTTTCTCTTCTACAATTCAAGAACATGTTTACCATTAATCCTAATGCTTCTGATTATTGTTACGACATAACATTCCAGAAGATACAGTCATATCCAAGAACTCTTTCATGGAACAAGAGCACGGATTGTTGCTCATGGAATGGAGTTCATTGTAACAAGACGACAGGACAAGTGATTGAGCTTGATCTCCGTTGCAGCGAACTTCAAGGCAAGTTTCATTCCAATAGTAGCCTCTTTCAATTCTTCAATCTCAAAAGGCTTGATTTGTCGTATAATGATTTCACTGGATCGCTCATTTCACCTAAATTTGGTGAGTTTTCAAGTTTGACACATCTTGATTTGTCGCATTCAAATTTTACAGGTCTAATCCCTTCTGAAATATCTCACCTTTCTAAATTACACGTTCTTTGTATATGGAACCCCTCGGGTGGTTTATATGACCTTAGTCTTAGTCTTGGGCCTTGCAATTTTGAACTGCTCCTTCAGAACTTGACCCAATTAAGAGAGCTTGCCCTTTATGGTGTGAACATCTCTTCCACCATTCCTTCAAATTTTTCTTCTCATTTAACAACTCTAGAACTTTCAGACACACATTTACATGGGGTATTGCCCGAAAGAGTTTTCCACCTTTCCAACTTAAAAACTCTCGATTTGTCATACAATCACAAGCTCACAGTTAGGTTTCCCATAACCAAATGGAATAGCAGTGAATCACTCATGTACTTAAATCTCTACGATGTGAATATTACTGGTAGGATACCTGAATCATTTAGCCATCTAACTGCACTTCATGACTTGGACATGAGTTATTCTAATCTGTCAGGGCCTATTCCTAAACCTCTATGGAATCTCACCAACATAGAGAGTTTGTCCCTTAGTCATAACCATCTTGAAGGACCGATTTCCCAGTTCTCGAGATTTGAAAATCTCAAGGAGTTATCACTTGGAAATAACAATTTTGATGGCCGACTTGAGTTCTTATCCTTAAACAGAAACTGGACGCAACTTGAAGCATTAGATTTTTCATCCAATTACCTAACTGGTCCAATTCCAACCAATGTAAGTGGACTACAAAACCTGCGATGGCTCGAATTGTCATCAAACAACTTGAATGGGACTATACCTTCCTGGATATTCTCCCTCCCGTCACTATATTTGCTACACTTGAGTGATAACCATTTCAGTGGAAAAATTCAGGAGTTCAAGTCCAACACATTGTCTCATGTTGATCTGAGACAAAATCAGCTGCAAGGTCCTTTACCAAATTCACTCCTAAACCAGCCAAACCTAGAATTTCTTCTCCTTTCACACAATAATATTAGTGGACAGATTGCTTCAACTATCTGCAATCTGAAAACACTAGTAGCTCTAGATTTGGGAAGTACTAATTTGGAGGGAACAATCCCACAATGTTTGGTTGAGATGAATGAATACCTTTGGAATTTGGATTTGAGCAACAACAATCTTAGTGGGAATATCAAAACAAATTTTAGTGTTGAAAATTATTTCCGGGTCATTAGATTGCATGGGAATAAGCTAACGGGGAAAGTTCCACGATCTTTGATCAATTGCAAGTACTTGACACTTCTTGATCTGGGTAACAATCAGTTGAATGACACATTTCCAAACTGGTTAGGAAACCTACCTGATTTGCAGATTTTAAGCTTGAGATCAAATAAGTTTCATGGTCCCATTAAATCTTCAGGGAATACAAACTTGTTTGCACGGCTTCAAATTCTGGATCTATCATCCAATGGATTTAGTGGTAATTTACCAATAAGTCTTTTTGGGAATTTGCAAGCCATGAAGAAAATTGATGAGAGTACAAGAACCCTAGAGTATGTTTCTGATCAATATGCTGGTTATTATGATTATTTGACGACAATTACAACAAAGGGACAAGATTATGATTCTGTTCGAATTTTGGATTCTAACATGATTATCGATCTCTCAAAGAACAGATTTGAAGGTCATATTCCTAACATTATTGGAGATCTCATTGGTCTTCGTACCTTGAACTTATCTCATAATGTCTTGGAAGGTCATATACCAACATCATTGCAAAATCTATCTGTACTCGAATCATTGGATCTCTCATCTAACAAAATCAGCGGAGAAATTCCGCAGCAGCTTGCATCCCTCACATTTCTTGCAGTCTTAAATCTCTCTCGCAATCATCTTGTTGGATGCATCCCCAAAGGAAAACAATTTGATACGTTTGAGAACAGTTCATACCAAGGAAATGATGGATTACGAGGATTTTCACTCTCAAAACATTGTGGTGGTGATGATAGGGTACCACAAGCGACAATTCCAGTTGAGCTAGATCAAGAAGAAGAAGAAGAAGATTCACCAATGATCAGTTGGCAAGCGGTTCTCATGGGTTACGGTTGTGGACTAGTTATTGGACTGTCTGTAATATACATAATGTTGTCAACTCAATATCCAACGTGGTTTTGGAGGTTGGTTGTGCAATTGGAACACAGAATTACTACGAGAATGAAAAAACACAAGAAAAGATATTAGTGTGTAGATACCTGCAGGTATTCAACTTGATCTCTATCTTTTCAGAAGATTACTTCTTATATATCAATTTATTTTCGACCTCCTTCATCCTCAAAGCTCTTACCTTTAATTCTTCATTTTTGAAAATTGCAGGATTCATGTCTACAGAGCTTCTGAAGATGCAGATAAAAGCCTTTATCTTTCATAGTTTGTGATGTTTCCGTTAAGTGTTTGTTATCTTATGAATAAAGACGCGACTTTTCTTCCTTTGAGACTCAAATCAGAGTTTGTTTTCATTTGTCTATGGCATGTAGATATAAATTCGACTGATAAACAGAAATCGGACATAAACTTAAACCGTTAGATCATTTAATCAGATGATATGTGCCATCACTAAAAACATAGTATTTCACTCAACTCTTTCACATAACATCATAACACAAACATAAAACACTCGACTTTAAGTTCGGAAACATAAAAATCTGAAGTTACCGAGTTCGAAAATATTATTTTTCAGACTCATGATGGTCCTTCCTCAAGAGATCAAAGAAACATTAGGAAAAAGATTTGCATTATTCTCTACTGCCGGAGCCTCACATTGACAACATCATGTGTTTTCAACTGGAATTTACATTCTTTGAAGAGTTGGAGAAAGAGCCTTCAACTCTTCCCATCTAAGTCTCCGATGACAGAGTTACCCGATATCTCTATTGGTGGAAGGTAGACGGTACCAGTTGAATTAACTGAATAGAACACAAGTTGACCTAAGCATCACTGTTATACAACAACAAACTACGCCTCAGCCCCAAAAAATAACTTGCATAAAGACCTGCAATAATGTTCAAAGCCCAAAATAAGATAGACATAAACACACAACTGAGTTATAGAATTTCTAGTGATCAAAATCCATATGGATTTCAAACTTCATTTAGGAAGAAATCAAGAAGAAACACTAGACTATAGGTGAGGTTTATCGTGATCAACTATTGTTCAGATTAATTAATTAGCAAACTGCTCCATAATTTCAAAGTCTCGGGGCAAAGAAAAAGATTCATAAAAACAAAAGGAATAGTTCATGAAGTCTACAAGCACCCATCAGACAATGGCATCAGCTTCAAAAGGCATCTTCTTTACAAAGTCTTACACTTCCTGTAGTAGCCCAGCTCTCCCTAAGAGATCAACCACACAACTATAGTGTTCGATTCATGTGACATTTCAAGAGCAAACCTGCTTGCTAACCATTGCATCAAATATCTTTGAAGCATAAACCAAACAACCCATCTTTCCATAAAACGCGATCAATGCGGTCGTCGTGAAGACACTCAACTCCTCATTCTTTACCATGTAAGCATGTACTTGCCTCCCAAGATATAATGCCACACCAACATCCAAAAACGTGCAAGAAGAAAGAATACTAACAAAAGTAGTCTCATTTGGCTTCAATAAACCGCGTTTCACATCCTCGTGTACCATCATTCTCTGGAAAAAACTTAACAGAAACTTCAGAGCACCCGTTCTTCATGTACCCATAAATCATGCTAGTCCATAAATAAACATCTCTATAAGGCATGTGAGAAAACATCAAGAACCCCAAACCCATATCCCATTCTGACTAATCAAACTTTTTGAATTTTCGACTTGAAAAGTTTTTGCCCCAGTCTATTCACCAACTAATCGAACTTTTTTGAATTTTCGACTTGAAAAGTTTTTACTATCATCAATGATATCAACCAGGCCTCATGGGCTGCTCATAGGGTTGTTTCATTTAAGTTCCTAAAGATGAATTTGAGTGTAAATAAGATGAATTGGTAAAGTTGTACTGGTTGATAGTATAATGTTGAGGGATCACGTACAACGCCCAAGGACAAGATCATAGTAAAGCATGTGATAATCTGTCAGGATACATTAACTTGAATAGCAAATGGGGTTGGTCTAGCAGTTGAAAAGTTGGAGAAACAACATTAGAAACAGAGGTTAGAGTGCTTTAATCTCTGTGCAAAATCCATATGCAGGATCCTTTTAACTGATTTTGATGAGTCGAGATTTCATCACCAAGCTGCTGCAGTTTTCAGCTCCACTAAATTAAACTGTGAGTTGGAACCTTGTGTAGTCCAGCATCTAACTTATCAAGGCTGTATATGGATGATATAAAGTCTGATATACAGCGGAAAGGGCCGACATATGGTCCATATACTGTAATATACACTTGGTATATATACAGGTTTTCAAGGGCAAAAATAGGGCCAAAGCCCAAACACAACCTGCAGCAGGTCCAAGAAGGGCGCAAATTCAATTTCTCCTTCACTCTTAACCTATTTAATTGTGATTATTTATTGTTAGTTTTTTATTAACTCTAACTTTAAATAACTTAATTAAATCCCCCAAAAGATGAACTATATTCTTTATGTTAGTTTATTTTAATATAATTCATTTTTTATCAACTTTTATACTTTTATTGAATATATTTAGTCAAAACTTTTTATATATTCTTCAATTAATTTAAAATAGTTTTCATACTTTTAGTTAATCAAATCGGTTTAAATTATTATTTTAAAATGATTCAAATAAATTTTAATTAATCTAGTTTTGTTAAAATCCTAATCACTTGTAATTAAGTTCAAATATTTAATTAAGGCCCCCCTTTCTAAAAAAATCAAAAATTGTTCTTTGCTTAACTATTTTTTTCAAGTTAATATTAAAAGTCATTTTTATAATCACTTTCCCAAAAATAGTCAAAAAATATTCTAACTAAGTCGTAGGATAACCGCGTGTTAGTGGACACTTCAAATGCCTTAAAAACCTTCTTGAAGAGTAAATAAGAACCTCTTACTCATTTTCTCTAAATTTTTAAAGACTTAATCTGTTAGAGTCTTTTTAAATTATAAGTTTTTTTTTAATTTCTCTAAAAAATAAAGTGGCGACTCTTTTCTAAGTATTTTTTTCAAATTGTTTTAAGTATAAAACATTTCAAAAGTGATTTTTCTAAAGATAGTAAAATTACAATATATATAACATTTAGATCATTCGATCGGATGATATGTGTCATCACTAAAAACATTGTATTCACTCAACTCATTCACATGACATCATAATAAAAACATAGAGCACTCGACTTTATGTTCAGAAACATAATCAATTTTTTGGTAGTTTATCAATTAATTAGTAATGACTTTCCAACATAAATTAAATTAATACATGTATTCTTTATTACCACAATTTTTTTAAAATAACAGTTTTTTTTAAAAGAAGGAAAAAATGGTCAATTAATTTTGTACGGGTATTTCGTAATCCAACTTTGCACTTTGAAGCTTCACAATTTTAATTGAGCTTGATATTTTCATTGGAACGAGCTTTCATTCTTTTGTTGAAAGTTGAATTTGGTGACAAACCCGAGGGCTAATGCTTTAACATGTGTATCTTGAGGAGAAGAGAAAGCAAAGTATGAATTTTCTTCTTCTTTTTTGTTTTGTAATAGAAAGGGAAAGTTCTGAGTGGGGTTAAGTGAACCAAAACAAAGGACCTTTTATGTGATATTTTTGTCTATAATAAAGTGATGGGACTTCGTGTTGTTGCTTTCATTTGAATTGAAAATGTGACACATTTAATGTGCATATGTGATTGTCAACTTCAAATTGACTGAAAATGCTTAATTTGTGCTACATATATCTCATCAAAATTATTGAATAGACACACGGAGCAAATATTTCTTGATTTCTTCTCTACCAACTTAAATTAGTTTTGATCATTTTTAGTGCAGAAATGGGTTATGTAAAACTTGTGTTTTTTATGCTATATCAACTTGCTTTCTCGTCATCCATACCTCATTTGTGCCCTGAAGATCAAGCTCTTGCTCTTTTACAATTCAAGAACATGTTTACCATTGAGCCTTATGATTATGATTATTGTCGTGAAATAATAACAGACCAAGAGATTCAGTCATATCCAAAAACCCTTTTATGGAACAAGAGCACAGATTGTTGCTCATGGGACGGAGTTCATTGTGACGAGATGACGGGACAAGTAATTGAGCTTGATCTCAGTTACAGCACACTTCAAGGCAAGTTTCATTCCAATAGTAGCCTCTTTCAATTATCCAATCTCAAAAGGCTTGATTTGTCATGTAATAATTTCACCGGATCGCTCATTTCACCTAAATTTGGTGAGTTCTCTAGCTTGACGCATCTTGATTTGTCACGTACAGGTTTTACAGGTCTAATGCCAACAGAAATCTCTCACCTTTCTAAATTACACGCTCTTCGATTCAGTGGTCTATATGAGCTTAGTATTGGGCCTAACAATTTTAAACTGCTCCTTAAGAACTTGACCCAATTAAGAGAGCTCAACCTTGACTATGTAAACATATCTTCCACAATTCCTCAGAATTTCTCTTCTTATTTAAAAATTCTACGGCTTCCATACACAGATTTATGTGGGGTATTGCCCGAAAGAGTTTTCCACCTTTCCGATTTAGAATCCCTTGATTTATCATATAATCCCCAGCTCACAGTTAGATTTCCCACAACCAAATGGAATAGTAGTGCATCACTCATGTACTTATATCTCAAACGTGTGAATATTACTGGTAGGATACCTGAATCATTTAGCCATCTAACTTCACTTCATGAGTTGAACATGGGTTATTCTAATCTGTCAGGGACTATTCCTAAACCTCTATGGAATCTCACCAACATAGAGAGTTTGAACCTTCGTGATAACCATCTTGAAGGACCAATTTCCCAGTTCTTGATATTTGAAAAGCTCAGGGTGTTGTCACTTCGAAATAACAACTTTGACGGCCGACTTGAGTTTTTATCCTTTAACAGAAGCTGGATGCAGCTTGGTTCCTTAGATTATTCGTCCAATTCCCTAACTGGTCCAATTCCATCCAACGTAAGCGGACTGCAAAATCTGCGGTTACTCTTATTGTCATCAAACAACTTGAATGGGACTATACCTTCCTGGATATTTTCCCTTTCTTCACTGGAAATGTTAGACTTGAGCAATAACAATTTCAGTGGAAACATTCAGGAGTTCAAGTCCAAAACATTATATATCGTTAGTCTAAAACAAAATAAGCTGGAAGGTCCTATTCCAAAGTCACTCCTAAACCAGAAGTTCCTACAAGCTCTTCTCCTTTCGCACAATAATATCAATGGACAGATAGCTTCAGCTATCTGCAATCTGAAAACATTGATGGTGTTAGAATTGAGAAGTAATAATTTGGAGGGAACAATCCCACAATGTTTAGGTGAGATGAGTAAAGTTTATATTTTTGATTTAAGCAACAATAGTCTTAGTGGGACAATTAGTACAACTTTTAGTATTGGAAACCAACTCATCATCATTAAATTAGGCAGGAATAAGCTAGAGGGGAAAGTTCCACAATCTTTGATCAATTGTAAATATTTAGAACTTCTCGATTTAGGTAGCAATGAGTTGAATGACACATTTCCAAAATGGTTAGGAGAACTACCTAAGTTGCAGATTTTAATGTTGAGATCAAATAAGTTCTATGGCCCTATAAGGACTGACAACTTGTTTGCTCAAATTCGAGTCATAGATCTCTCATCCAATGGATTTAATAGAGATTTACCATTGAGCCTTTTTCAGAATTTTCAAGCAATGAAAACAATTGGTGAGAACAGTGGAACCCGAGAGTATGTAGCAGATAAATTTTCTTTTTTTTACACTAATTCTATGATAGTGACAACAAAGGGACTGGATCATGAACTTCCTAGAGTTTTGACTACACAAATAATTATCGATCTCTCAAGGAATAGATTTGAAGGTCATATTCCAAGCATTATTGGAGATCTTATTGGACTCCGTACCTTGAACTTATCTCATAATGTCTTGGAAGGTCATATACCAGCATCATTGCAAAAATTATCTGCACTCGAATCATTGGATCTCTCATCTAACAAAATCAGCGGAGAAATTCCGCAACACCTTGCATCCCTCACATTTCTTGCAGTCTTAAATCTCTCTCACAATCATCTTGTTGGATGCATCCCCAAAGGAAAACAATTTGAAACATTTGAGAACAGTTCATACCAAGGAAATGATGGATTACGAGGATTGCCACCCTCAAGAGATTGTGGCGGTGATGATAGGGTGCCACAAGCAACAATTCCAGTTGAGCTAGATCAAGAAGAAGAAGAAGATTCACCAATGATCAGTTGGCAGGCAGTTCTCATGGGTTACGGTTGTGGACTTGTTATTGGACTGTCTGTAATATACATAATGTGGTCAACTCAATAGCCAGCATGGTTTTCGAGGATGGATTTAAAATTGGAACACAGAATTACTACGAGAATGAAAAAGCACAAGAAAAGATATTAGTGTGCAACGACCTCCAGGCATATATTTAGCGTGATCTCTATCCTTTTAGAAGATTACTTCTTATATATCAATTTATGAGTGTATATCTTTAATTCTTTATTTTTGAAAATTGCAGGATTCATGTCTACAGAGTTGCTGAGGATGCAGATAAAAGCCTTTATCTTTCTTAGTTTATGATGTTTCCATAAAGTGCTTCTTATTTTATGAATAAAGACATGACTTTTCTTCGTTTGAGACTCAACCAGATTTTGTTTACATTTGTCTATGGCACGTAGATATAAATTCGACTGATAAACAGAAATTGGACACAAACTTGAATCTTTAGATCATTCAATCGGATGAAATATGTCATCACAAAAAACATTGTGTTTCACTCAACTCTTTCACATTAAGTCATTAACAAAAATATAGAATACTCACTATAAATTGAAAAACATAAAAAATCTGTAGCTACAAAATTCAAAAATATTGTTTTCTATCTTTTAACTCTTTTCATTGAAGCAGCAGCAAAAAGATTTGCATTATTCTCTACTGTCTGAGCCTCACATAGACAACATCCTGTGTTTTCAACTAGAATCTGCATTCTTTGAAGAGTTGGAGAAAGAACCTTCAACTCTTCCCATCTAAGTCTCGGATGACAAAGTTACCCGATATCTCTATTGGTGGAAGGTAGATGGTACTGGTTGAATTAATCGAATAGAACACAAGTTGACCTAAGCATCACTCTTATACAACAACAAACTACGCCTCAGCCCCAAACAATAACTTGCAAAAAGAGCTGCAATAATGTTCAAAGCCCAAAATAAGATAGACAAAAAAGTATCTGTCAAGCTATATATGACTTAGCAGTTATCCTACTAGTCAATGCAGTCGTCATGAAGACACTCAACTCCTCATTCTTTACCATGTACATGTACTTGCCTCCCAAGATATAATGCCAAACCAACATCCAAAAAAGTCACCACTCCTTGTTAGTCGAAAATCACACGTTGTCGAATTTCAAACGTTTATGTGTAAAAAGAATCGAAGATTAGTTTTTTTTTCTCAACTTTGATCTGTACACGTATTGATCTAGTTGCCTCTGCTCTCTGTGCAATCCTATTTCTTAATAAATCTCAAATGTTTTATTTATTTTTATAAAAGGCATTCTATAGATCATAGAAACTGTAGTTTTCACGGATAGCAAATGGGCAAAGCAATCTGCTATGGCGAGCAGCCGGTTCTATCCACTTCTTCTTTTATTCAACATATCCTGTTTTTTGAAGAATTATGCTAGTTCAATGTACTTGCGTACAGGTTAGCATCAAACGCGACTAATTTGTATCATTTATATCAAACATTTGCAAAAGCAAAAAGAGCTAGCACATATGATAGATTGCATCATTTTTATTACACATGAAACTTTATTACAAAATTCATGTCTTTTACACACACACACACACAAAAATCAAATGGAAATACCATAAGGTACACCTTTTCCAGTAACTCCAGGTTCAGAATATGGTTTCAACAATTCATAAGGCATAACTCCAGCTCCATTTCTATTATTCAACTTACTATCATTATTTCTAGCATCAATAATCTCTTCAAGCTCCTTCAATTTCCCCGAAAACACCTCAAACGCCGCGCTAATTACGGGGTCCTCAGCCCAATAAGGCTCAATCTTTTCACCAATATATTCTTCATCTGGTGAATGGTTTCATAAGACATCCAAAATTGTCATTACTTTTGTTGCTTGAATTTGTGAAGGGAAGCATCATAGTAGTGCCTCCTCAAGTTTTTTCATTTAAAATCAATGCATTTGAAAACAATATATTTATACAAATAGGATTTATTTCAAGAGTGATTGAACTTTATCCACTATAACAGTAAAGTCATAAAAATGTGTTATTTTTTTTTTGCCTTAAACTAACTAAACTTTGCACTTATTTTTTTGGTTAAAAGGATATTACTACTTATATATATACAATACAAAGATAAACAACAAGCATATAGGAGTGTGGGGAGTAAATTTGTTTCTGATTAATGTTTATTAGTCTCCAGGATACAAATATTTTGCCTTGAATAGCAAACTTTTGCTCTCCAAATACAAGATTTATTTTCATCTTAGATTTTTATTACTACATGTTGTTTCATTAGCCTCGATTTCTGTATTTTCTGCTTGTTGCTACTGCCTTCTTTCACATCTTTCTTTGAGCCGAGAATCTATCAGAAACAACATCTCTGCCATCAAGGTACGGGTAAGTTCTGCGTACATACTATCCTCCAAGACGGCAAGACCCCACCAGTGAAATTACAGTGAATAAAATCACAAGTTTTCTTCCTTTGTGACTCAACCAAATATGTAGAAATAAATTCTGTCTAATTATTAGTTAACTATCTCCTATGGTATATTCGACTGATGAAACAGAAATTGGACAGAATTTGAATCCTCAGATCATTCAATCACTTTCTCATATTGTGATCAAACTACTTGAATTGGTCAATATACGCCATCCTGGATATCCTCCGTTCCATCACTAATAAACTTTGAGGAATACAACACCGTGTTTCTTCCTTTCTACTCTGGAAGAAGACAAGAACAGCAGTCTCACACTCACCTATAAGTTCCAGAAGATAGAAACTATCGTAATGAATCAGTGGTATGGACTCCCTGCACTGTCTTCCATCACCAGGTCAATTCTCGTGGAAAATTGGCTGGAGCTGGCATACTATGTAAGGCGCTGTGTTCAGAGTAGATTTCCAGTCTAACCTGAATACATTAGCAAAGTGACTGTCCTATTCCTAAGATATAAAGTTATAAGCAAACCACACATTCTTGATTGTCCTCTGAGCTGGCACTATTGTAATGTTTCTGTCAAGTTGTGTGGTGGTCCTATTCCTGGATAATTATCTTCTTCTTTTTTCGGTAAATAGAAAAGGGAAAGGCGTGTGGAGGGTTGTTAAGAGCGTAAGACAACGATTTTTTTTGTGACATGTTTGTCTATAATAAGGTATCAGACAAAATGAGGTAGTCGGGCTCTTTCTAGAACCAGGTAAAAGAGTAAGTTAAAGATTCTTCTTTTATATGCCAATAATTGTGCGATACGTAATTTTATATGCTAGAAGAGATTGATTCTTAGCTTTAAGACCTTAAATACGTAGAGCTAAGAAATTTCGTTAATAATGTTCAACAACTTAAAAAAGTCGACACTACTTAAATAAAAGGACACTTGTTATGGACTGAGGGAGTATCAATTTGGACCTTAAAATCACCAGAAGTGCAGATCCAAGAACTTCTACTTAATTCATTGTTGACACCCAATTTTGACCCTCCCCGATAATAATTAATTTCCGAGCTTCTTAATTTTCAAATGATTTAAAATAATTGATTTTATGAAATTCAAAATATTTTTTCAAGTTAGTTTTAAATGGTTTGTCACTTTTTATAATTTTTAAATAATATGTGTATACTTTTGAACTTTATAAATAATCAAAAATCGTCTCAAAACATTTTGTTTAATTAAATATTTGGTTAGTTTGTTTAGTTATTTAATAGTTTAAGATTTTGAGTTAATTAGTTAGTTCATAATTAAATTAATTATTATATAATTATATGTCTAATTAGTATATTTTATGAATGTTCGAAAATCGTCTCAAAAGGACTTTAGCTTTATTTAAATATTTGGTTATTTGGTCGTTTATATTGTTAAATTAACTAGTTTATAATTAAGTTAATTATTTTATTTCGTTAAGATTAAGAAGCTCATAAATTAATTATATTAATACGTGTTATTTTGTTAGCCGAATTCGCCAATTTAATTCAATTCGGCTAAATTTTTCAACTTGAATTTGATTACAATTGTAATTCAATAGTATTGGGTAATTGAAAATATAACCAATACTCATCATAGCCTCCAATTTATTTTTTTTAAGACCCAAACTTGGGCCATTTTGCCAATCCGAATTTGTACCCAGTAGCCCACAATCCCATGTTCTTTGCCAATTTTCCAGCAACACAACAACATACATACAATACATACGCCTAACCAATTCTCTCAAACCTCACCTCAGCCGACCTCTTTTATCAATTCCCAGCCCATTCCCTTTTTCCCCTTTCAAAAAATATTTCCAGCCCACCACCAAAACAAATTTAAGCAGCCCATTACTTTACGATACATACAATTTCCAGCAATCCCTTTCAAAATGTATTCAACCCAACTCTCCTCTCCGACCCGGCCCATTTGTTTATCCCAAAAGAACCCAGAAATTTCCAAAAATTTCCAGACATTGGCAGCAACTATACACAACAGCAGTCCAACGTGACAAAGCGACAACATCCATTCAAACTTCACGGCGCAATAGTGATGACAACAATCCAAGCGGCGTGTACAACTCCCAATCAGCAGTAACGTTCACAAAGAGACGGAGCAGTACACGACAAAGTTCATGTCTTTACGATTAGGCGTCGTTTTCCACTTTTTCTGTCCCTGTACAGCAGAGCCGACTGCAACGTCGCAGCAGCACGCGTTTGCCCCTTTCCTCTTCCGGAATGGGGCAAAAATCGCAAGGAAAAGGTGTTTGTCCTAAAATGGTGAAAGTTGGAGTTTGAATTTTTTGGAATGGGCCTCGTCCCTATCCGAAAATCTCCCGCCTATCCACCCGTTTTGCCCTAATTTCGTTGATAAATAGTCTTATGTCCTTCATTGTACAGGGGATTTTTTTTGGGGGAAAAACGAAAAAATATAATATACACTAAAGATATAGTTACATTGATACACATTAGTATTCGGATCAGTTTCTTAAATCACAGAGAGAGAAAAAAATACAATTTCTAATTATTCTCGTCCGCTTCTGCTTTGATTTTGCTGAAATTCTTGGAGTCGTGTGTTGGTGGAATCATCCTCGTATCTTTGCTCGTCCCGTCTCTGTTCGCTGCTCGCAACAAGGTAAACAACTCTTGCCTCCTTTTCTTCATTGTTGATTCTAATGGGTATTGAATCGTGAAATGTTTCTTTGGTTGGTTCTAAGATAATTTTACATGATCCGTCTTGAGCTTAAGTTGTCTTCTTTGCCTTAAAATTTTCGACTTGGATGAAGTGTCTGTTTCATTTTCGAGATGATTTACTGACCGTTTAAGCATGCCTTCTCCGTTTACAATCTTCTTGAATATCGTGGGTGATGTTTTCTTGTTTGAGTTTCAGCCTGCCCTTGTATTATCGCGTCGAGGTTGCTCTTTTATCGTGTTTAATGAAATCATGTCTATGCCTTTGTTACATTTTTTTGAGGGTGTTGTATGCTTTACGTAGTTGTGCATTTGGTTGTTCTGAATATAAAAATGGTATTTTGGCATTGTGTTCTCAAAATAGTATGATTGCGGACCTACTTATATCTTGTTTAGGAGGAAATCGTCTCATACCTATCCCGTTGGGTCTAACGGTTTGTTTCTCTTGCTTGTTCGTGTATGTCTTCACTAAGGTTTCTTGTTCTAAAATATGTTAAGTGTTCCCTTGTTGAAGTTTACTGACGCTCTAAAAAATGGCATTGTAAGAGGTTGAATGTTAATGTTTTGATGTTCATTATCTACAAATGTCATCCAATGCTTAACGTGGTGACCAACAGTGACTAATATTGCAAACTCTTTTAATAAAAAATGTAATTCTTCTTCATTGTGATTAGTTCCTATTTTGTGCCAACTTCACTAGTCATGCAACCAATTAGCATGAACATATTAATTTTTATATTTGTCAAGTTGCTTAATGTGTTATGGGGTGTATTTGTTACGAGCTAAATAAGTGTTAAGATGATTTTAACATTAAGGTTAGCTGCTGTTCCGTTTCACTGCATATTTCGACAAAGAGCTCTTAATTTTTCTATCTTGAAAGTTGTTTGTTTCTAAGTTAGTTCATTCTTTAAGGTATTATGATTTTGCATTCTAAGTTGATCTATATTAATTTGTGGTTGGAGGCTGATCGCTGCTCTTGATGCATCAATATATTGATGTGAATATCTTTCTCATGCCTATCTTGCTAGGTTCTCGTTATAATTATAACTACTAACTAAAATCATTCAATGCCTCCGAGGGTACTAGCATTTACTCTATTTCACTGATTTCTTATATTGAATCATTGAGTTGTTACTAACATTTTATTTGTTTGTGTTTAACTCATGATATCGCGTTCGTAATTCACCTCGGTCTCGTTTCAACTTGGTTTATAAGCGCGTTGTTGGTTTAATTATAAATGTGCGTCAAACCTTTTATGTGTTGGAACTGTTTTGGCTCAAAATATGATTAATAATGCATTGGCCTCCTCCCTTTCCAAATAATGTGTTCTCGATACTTTCACATATATGCTTATTTAGTTGTTTTTGATGCATGAGTTTTCTATTTCTGTATGTATCTGTCCAGCCTGTTTTGTTTTCTTCTTCTTCTCCTAAAATGGTCCCTGTTAATCTCATCTTGTTGGCTCCGAGTCACGATCTAAATCTTGAATCTAGTTTGCTTGTTTACCCAACCTATTAGGAGGAGAATTCCATTTATTTTGGGAATAAAATTGTGTAGTTGAGTAGTAGTTTGCTGATGTACTTTTATTTATGGTGTTTCCTTTTTGGGAATCAGTGCTAGCCGTTGTATTTCCAGAATTTGGTCCTTAATAATGTTGTTTGAAATCTATGTTTTAGTTGTGCAGTTGAGTAGTAGTCACGTAGTTTTGAATATCTATGTTTTAAATTTAAATATTAATTTATTTTAATCTAATTTAATTTCAAAATTTATGACAAGTATTTGAAACGCAAGGAGTAGCGAACTACCTCCTTATTTAAACTATGTGACCTTTTTTTTTTTTTTGAAAACTATGTACATTAATTTATAAAAGGTTTAGTGGACTTAATCATTTTAATTTATAGTTAACCTACCTACCTTTATATTGTGATACACATACTCCAATCATATATAAAAAATAAAAATAAAATATTATTAGTATACGAGGCAATTACAAATAATTCAGGGCATCAATTTTTGATAATAAGTTCTTTTTTTAAAAAATAAAATAAAATAAAACAAATAAATAATTTAAATATGGATAGAGATAGGGAATAACAGAAATCTCTATTAATGGAAGCAATTTGAACCCTTCATTTCAATTATATAGGATAGTGATCAATCCGTTAGTTTATACTCATTTATGTTGT
Source organism: Solanum chiquidenum (assembly GCA_029582725.1). Classification (NCBI taxonomy): domain Eukaryota; kingdom Viridiplantae; phylum Streptophyta; class Magnoliopsida; order Solanales; family Solanaceae; genus Solanum; species Solanum chiquidenum. Next base: position 47,064 of record JAJOOS010001897.1, read on the forward strand.
TAAATTAACATATATTTTTTAGGACCCCTGCTTGCACGAGTTTGCCATCGTCTAGTACTTGAAATACGTTTGAGTATGTGCCTTTGGATATATTACTATTTACTATTTTATAATCGATGAATCACATTATTGTTTAGAGCTAAGGTTTGAAAGATCTTATTATTATTGGATACTAATGTTATTTTTATTTTCTCATTTCCTCGTTGCATGTAAAACCTGCCCGAGTTCGCCAAGAACTCACTTATTCCTTGCATTTCGGAAGAGCCATAAATGCTCAAACCATCTTCATCGAGTCGGCTAGCTATAAAATTCGATGAACAGGTCTTGAAGGTGGAAAAGTGCGAAAGTGGAGGAGAATCGAAAAGATTGGGCCAAAGGCCCACTCTTTATACAAAAAATGTATTTTGTTATTGTTGGGCATAAGCCTATTTAGTCATTATGTTTATTATTCTGTTAGAATTTAGGACAGGTAAAAAGTTGGGCCTAAGGCCCCAAAAAAAAAATAAAAAAAAATATATATTTATTTTGCATTAGTATAGGACAGGTGCAGGTGACTCAAATGGGCCGAAGGCCCAAAATGAAAATGGGCCCAAGTATTGGTCCCGGCGGACAGAAAAACCAGACTTGGGCCCAACTCTCTTTCCCTCTCTACTTTACTATGCTCATTTTACTTGTTAGTATTTGTCGTTAATCTTAGGGTCGAAAGGTTCAAATCCCCAAAAGACGCTCATTTCGTTTTCACAACTTAATTAAACCGATCATTTTTCAAAAGAGTTAAAAGAATAAATTTCAAAAGGTATCTCACTTAGGTCGTAGGTCAATAATTCCCTTTTTCTCCTTTTATAATCATCTCAACTATAAAATAGTTCAATCGTTCTATTTAAGCTAAGTTAAAATTATTTTAGCCAAATAAATTAGTTGTCGGATAACCGCATTAGCGGATATTCTAGGTGCCTTAAAAACTTTCCTAGAATATTAATAAGAACCCCGAATCCCCTTCAAATATTTTCAATCGATTTACTGTTTTTATCTTTTGAAAATTAGTTTTCTTGATTTTTCTTAGAAAATTAAGTGGCGACTCTTAAACCAAAAGTCTTAAATATATTTTCCTAATAAAACAGTATTGTTAGTATGTAATTGTTCTCTCTAATAGTCAATTTGCGGGATATAATGTAGTTTGATTACAATATTCGCTAAATTTCAAGAATTATTATTTACTAGTGAATTTGATCGCGCTTTGCGCTGTTTATAAAAAAGTCAATAAATTGAAAATAATATTTTTATTGGTTTTAGATGAACCGCATTGAAAAATAAATAAATTTGCATTTCAAATAAAAGAAAAATAAAATAAAACCTAATAAAACTAAAGTCATAAAAACACAAACACACAACATATTAACAAAGTGAAGGACATATGACATTATTATACATATTTGATATAGGCTTTGAGGCAATATATTGAAAAGAGCACAAAAAAATTTTTCCCAAAAAATTGATGAATCATTGTATGTACAATAATGTAGTTGTCTAAACAATGATACTTACTCATGGCATCTCTATGAAAAACTTGCATAATTATGCTTTCTAAACTCATTTAGCACACTTCTATGATGACAATAGAGAGAATGATTGATCATCTAATTTAGGAATAACTTCACCAAGTAAGAGGAGTTCTGTAATTGTCATACAAACATCTAATGTAACAAAAAATTGTGAAAATTTATGATTACTATCGAGATAAAATTCTCAAACTCCTACTTATACGTGAATCCCTAATTTTCTCCCACAAATTTTATCATCAATCATCTCAATTTGTTCTTTGTCTCATGGATGACTTTGTATTTCACATTAGTTAGTCCACTTGGCAAACACATTCTATAAAAAGAAACTTCAAAATACATAATTTCACAATACATTATGAGAATTAAGGTGATCAAGAAGTCAAATAAGAGATTGAACATCAATTCATCTTTTGTCTTGAAATAAATCGCATTCCACATTCTTCAAATCTTATTCCTTATCATCAAATCATATCTATTATAATGACCAATTCTGGAAAAAAAAAATGTCAGACTAACAATCTAGTTAAAAACAAATATAGTAAGCAAGCTACTACATGAAGAAAAAAAAAAATACACTTTCAATCTATATATAATACAAAACTATAGAATATGAAAAGACACAAAATTAATTAAAATATAATTACTCAAAGATTAATACATACTAATTAATATAATTGAAATAAAGAAACTGTTGATGAAAAAAAATGAAAAGGAAGAAAACTTACAGCTAATCATTAATTTTACAATTAAGAAAAATTAAAATCTCTTAATTAGTGCTTGTCGCACCCTATTTCGAACAGGCCGAAACAGTTTGCAACGTAATAAGGCTAACACTCTGATTTTTGGAAAATTGTTTTGTTTGTTTTAGAGTCGGCACCTAAATTTTAAGGAAAAGATTAGGAAAACCATTTTTTAAATATGTAAATGTAAACTCTGTTTTAATCTGCGAAACCAGTGAGATTCTGAGTAAGGGTTTTGATTACTCGAGGGGAAGGTGTTAAGCATCCCTCAGAGCCTATCCGAAGATAGTCCTTAAACTCAATTTAGGAAAATATAATTAGGAAAACTTGTTTATTTATTTGCTTTAAGATCAATAGTAAGTAAATTTTATTAGTTTAAGAAAAAGAGTAAAATACAAGGTACGACATATATATGTCTATAAAATAAAATTAATAGTAATATGTTTAGCATACGGTAAAAATAAATAAATGAATGTACTAAAAATGTAGGGAAAATGCATAAGTACCCCCCAGCCTATGCCCGAAATCCCTGAGATACACCTAACCTTTACTAAGGTCCCATTACCCCCCTGAACTTATTTTATATATAATTTTTTACCCTTTTCAGCCTACGTGGCACTATCTTATGGGCCCAAAGTGTGTTGACTTTTTTTTCAAAAATAGTGCCACGTATGCCGAAAAGGGATAAAAAGTTAATTAAAAAATAAGTTCAGGGGGGTAATAGGACCTTAGTAAAGGTTAGATGTGTCTCAGGGATTTTGGGTATAGGCTGGGGGGGGGTACTTATGCATTTTCCCAAAAATGTATGACAATTTTATATGTTGAAAAATATAGAGGTGTCTTATATAAATGTATCAAAAATAAATGTTGAGTTTAAAGGATATGAAAAATTTGTCGTTTTATCTATATATAATTAAGATGTAAAGAAAAAATAAAAATGAGATAGTAACCAAGTATAAATATGTAGTAGTATGTGTAAAAAATATGTTTTTGAATGAAAAATACATAAAATGGGGTTTTTTTTTTTTTTAAAAAAGCAAATACAATAAATGTTAATGATACTAAATGTAAAAATATTATATAAAATTTGTGATCTTTAAGTATGATAGGTACACATAGGTTGTTTAAAACATATGAATATTTATTATTTATTTACATGTTGAAAAAATTGACAATAGATTATATGTAGTAAAATAATATGTATATGAAAGTGTAGGAATTTATAATTTTTAAAAAAACATAATAAAATAATAAATAAGTAATATCGTAAAAGAGATAATAGGTAGGAGAAAAAATAGCATGAAGTGTAACAAAATGATAAGTTACGTATAGAGAAAAACTAAAAAATAAATAAATAGGATTTGTACATTTTTGCATATGACATATATATATGTATGTACCTTGTATTTGGAACCTGTTGGCATATCTAAAATTTGGAAATAACATGTAAAAATGTTTTAGTAATATTTGATTTAAAAAAAATGACGATAGCAAATATACTCTCATAAAGGGGTGATGTCAAGAATATAAAATAGGCCTAACTATCGAGACTTATCCTATAGTTATATTTATTTTGTTAATAAAATATATGGGCCTACTTTCCTATTTATTTATTTTTTAAAAAAAATTCTCAAATGGTAATAACTTTAGCCTTACGTATTTCTAAAGGTAATAATCAAATCTTTAAACTAGTTTTCAAATTACTTTAGAAGTTTTACATGAAAAATTATCCTTAACATAAAGGACTAAATGAGTGTTGATAAGTAAAGCTATTAAATATTTTGGTCCTTTTAAAACAACGTTTCTTCTTCCTTTTGAAAGTAGTATTTTCAAGAACTTTTAGACTCGAACTATTGCAACTTTCAAACTCTCAAAATATAGTGGTTAGTTCCAAAAAAAAACCTATACTTTTAGATCCTAAAATTGGTATTCGAATACTAAGGAAAAGACTGCATTTTTACACCAAAAAATCTGCCCAGTATGGCTGTTAAAAGCTGTATTTTTTTTACCTTTCAAAACCTGCATTTTCAAGTTAAAATCTGCACTTTTTTTTACGCTAAAAAAAAACTGTTTGGGTAGAGCATGTTAAATCTGCATTTTCGCACTAGAGAATCTGCACTTTTTTAAGCTAAAAATCTGCATTGCCAGGCATTTAAAAGTTGCAATTTTACCTCTCAAAAATCTGTAATTTGCAAGCTAAAACCTGCACCTTTTAACCTCAAAAATCTGCATTCATTAAGTTGCTGAAAAAATGTTTTCAAACTCTCATTAAAACAAATCTTAAATAAAAGAGGTTACTCCCAAGTTCACTTTTTAAAGGTTAAGTTTTCACGACCAAAAGATATGTTAAGTAACAAATGAAAACTAAGTTAGAAAGCGTCGTCCTAGGCCAAATGGTCATTACTAAACTCAATATCTAGAGGGATGGGAGATGAACGACTACGTCTTACTATCGCTCTCAATTGGTTTCTATAAACCCAAAAATAAAAGCAAGCATAAATATAAATATAAAACATTGATATGGAAAATGTTAGTCAAAATAGCAACACATATGAAACTTTGAAGTGGGGAGGAAGCGTAGGACACTATTGACGCGATGAAGCTGCTAGACACAAGCTTATGCGGCTATCAGTCGCTTCTCTAATTTGGACAGAGATGGAATTATATACTAACTCCAAACGCGCTCCCGAGTGTACATGTGAAATAAAAAAAATGAAAATTAGCATAACACATGTTACCGGTTAAATTACACGAATATACTAAGTAATCAAGAAGGACCCTCATGCTGAATTCCAACTGAAACAAACCAAGATCCAGTGATGCAGTGGAAGGGAAATTAAACTAAGTACACATAATGGAAAAGTTTGAGAGAATAATCATTCCAAAATTTAAACTAACTTAAATTATAGCTTTGGAGAAACAAAAGAATTCATGTCAAAATAGGCACATATCATTGTCATTTTAAGGTAAGTAACAGAGAGTTTCTACAAGAAAATGAAATCAAACTTAGAAAAAGACAAACAAATGTTTCCGATAGTCGACCTCCCATGCCATACATTTCCAATATGTGCTCAAACCGAATAAACACATACATATAATCATGTAAACAGGTCACGTAGAACAACATTGGCTCACTTGGAAAATATAAACAGAGAACTAAAAAAAATTGAGAATCGAGTTGCATCACTTAGTCAAAGACTCTACAACTATCTTAAAACAGGAAGTAAAATATGAATTTAACTTGTCATGACTTGATCATAATGACCAATTAACACTAAACCCATTTTCATATTAGCAGCAAGGATTCAATGCGAACAAAATACGAGGGAACTTAAAGAAAGACATGGACTAGATTTGAACTGTATTGGAAGGTAAGAATTTACATCTAGACTTTAAGATTTTGTTCTAAGCATACCAACGATCAATAGCAGATTTTTAGTTTCATAAGTGAAGCTACAATGAGCTATGGTGTTAAACTAAAGGAAACATGCAACTTGACGTCAAGGTCTTCAGCAGGGAATTAATGCATAAAATATGAAATCACTTCTATATTTAGACTTCAGCAATTTTATGAATCAAATACGTCATTCTCGAAGGAGTCTAGAACAGATCAACTGATTCCTCATTACTTAACAGATGCGCAGAACAAAGGGAAGAACAAAATTTGAGGAGCTAACAGATTCTAAATCAAATCACAATAGAGCAACTGTATAGCACAGAGTTTATTTTTTAAAAAAAAATTCAAAGCAAAACAAGCTTAGATGATAGTCTTTTAACAGGGGAAACTAGGATAGAAAATGTGGAAGCGTAGAGGTCAAAACATTAACAAATGTATTGCGAAGTTGAACTTTACTGTTAAAATTTAACAAAGAAAGCGTTTTTAGATTATTACTTTTCTTAAGAGAGGTAGAACTAACAGATTCATAAATCAATACAAAAAGATAGAATGCATTAGCGAAAGAGTACAAATCCAGATTACTATCAATACATGAAGCGACACATACGAGCCAGGCTTTTAACTAGTATTAATGTATAAAATTCCTAACAAATCTCCACACAAAATGGAAGCAGGAAGTACAGAAACTAATCAGCTCAAGCTTAGAATGACTAGATCAGCAGCATACTGAACATTATAGGAAATACAAACTATCGAAGCAACACACAAAAGATTACAGGAAACACAAACTATCAAAACAACACAGAGATTTTTTTTTATTTACCTTCTTTGGAGTAGCAAACTACAGCATTTACGTCAAGAATTCCAACTTCCAACTCTTCTTCGGACTTGGATTCAAAGCAGAGAACAAAAGGACAAGAAGAGAAAAGAACTTTTGAACTCTAACAAAAACTTGAAGTGGCTGCGATTTTGCTTCTTTTGATCGATTCTTGGGATCTTTTCGATCGTTGCTCCCCTGTTTCTGGATTGTTTTTCGGATTCCTTTTTTTTCCTCCCTTTTTTAATGGGAAAACATCATCTTTTATAGGTGAATTCGGGGTTCAAAGTCCCAATTCGAAATCAAAATTACTCACTGGAAAATAGAGAGTCACTGATACAGATCAAATCAACACCACCTTTTTTAGATTTTGGAGACGTTAGGATAAGGTATAGGCGGCTTAGGGGGTCTCTTTTCATCAAAAAGAGGTTATGGAGGAGACATAAAGCAAGAGACAGCCGGAAATTGACATTTTCCGGCGGTCCATAGCCATTCTTTGATGGGACGAAGGAGTGACGGGGGCATGGGGAAGGAGAACGCCTGGGGAAGGAGGAGAAATAGTGAGGCATCATAGGTGTGGGGAAGAAACACGTTTTCTGGGAAAGGAAAAAGTTTGATAGGCGATGGGAGTTGTACTTATTTTGGGAAAAGATGAAAAAGTTTTATTTAATTTGGGTCGTCCGATCGTTTGATCGGACGGTTAAGATAAATCAGAAATAAAAAGAAAAACCTATATATATATATATAATGGTAAAAGATTAATTAATTAGGACCGTTAGATTTAATCGTAGGGTCAAGATTTAAGCTAAAGAAGCACAATCCATGTGCTCGCCTACATGGCACACACGGATTGGCCGGTTTAAAGGGACTTGGATTGCCAAAATTGCTCAAATTAATTCATTTAAATTATAACCTCTCCTTTATTAAATAGTCATAATTTATTAAATTAAAAATAATTATTTTGCAAGATTGCTTGTTTGATAAAATTAGTCACTCTTAAAAATTAAATTAAAATAAATTAGTAACTCATTAATTAATTAAGCTTTCCAATTTTAAACAATGTACGAAAAATATCTATTGCGACAAAAGAAATTATATTTAAACAAAAATAGATTCAATTTTTAAGAACGACGCTTATTTAAAAATGAGAAAGTAAGTAGTAATATAATATATTTAATTTTGTAAGAAATAACATTTATGAAATAAATTCATTAGGTAAAAATAAATAATTAAAAATCTTTTCTATTCCTATAAAAATTTCATAACATATATATTTTATTATTATTATTGTTATTATTATTATTATTATTATTATTTTAGTCAAATGTGAAGAGCCAAAATTGGGTGTCAACAATTGACAGTGCCATCTTGACTGCACTGACCCCACTTAGGACCATTATTGATGATCTGACTGCCAGAGTCATTTATTGTGAGAGCAGACAGAGGGAGACACCTGAGGTTTCAGCATTATAAGCTGAAATAGTAGAGTTGAAGAGGGACGTAGCCTATTTGTAGGCTACCGACTTCACTGCACTGATGCAGGGAGCAGCTGACGAGGATGCTCCTGAGACCTCGGGGATTCCTCCGGCTACTATCGGAGATATACAGGGGGATGGCACAGCACATGCAAAGTTGGATGTAGAGACTGATGAGCAGTGCATGCTGAGGAGACACAGGAGAGTAGAGATGATGGCATATTCAGAGACTTTCTAGATCTTATAGGGACGGTTGTGTAGCCGGTGATCCAGACATTGTCGACTGAGACGTCCATAACAACTCCTAGTTGATCGGGCATTGCCATTCCATCTGAGGTTACTCCGGGAACTGATGCCCATGTACAAACTGCTACACTAGCCACCGAGACCTCGACAGAGAGAGAGACTGCATAGACATGACCTTTCTTTACCTCCCTCTCTGTCTTATTACATTTTTACTTTTGGATACTTTTAGTTACATTTGAGGACAAATACTTTTTATTTGTGGTGGGGTGAGGCCCACACTTTTTGTGTTGATAGTTGTGTTTTGTGTATATAATTGGGTTGTTCTGCTTTAAAAATTGTGTTTAGACTGCTTTTTGTGGATGTTTGAGCTTATGGCTCCTTTTGTTTTCAATTGCAAAAATATTTTGATTTTGATTTTATTCGTCCAAAAAAATTTGCCACCTCTCGTGTGATAAATGTGGTTGTTATTTTGCAAAATCTAAGTCTCGGTTCTGATTAATACCGATGACTTGAATAGTGCTTACAATCGAACGAACATGAATGTACGGCTACGATGAGGCCAAATGAAGTTGCATAGACAATATGTGAACTCTTTGCATCTCGTTGTGACTAGCCTGTTATCAATTTGAGTTTCTTGTGATGATCATTGCACACTAGCAAAAATATAGAGTCTTGTTTGACTATATTGTCAATGCCTAGTGTGATGAGCTTACTTTGAACCATGCATGGTAGATCCTAGAATTTTTCCCGTTGGTCCGGTCAACTAAGTGATGTTATCTCTTGATATGATCTTAGGAAACTTCTAAGAATGTGAACCAATTTGGCATATATCTCTTTTGTGACCTACCCTGTGAGCGTGTGATTCTCTTTTGAACACCCCTTGAGCCTTACCTTTCTTTGGAAGAAACTTGATGAAACCAGAACCTTTCTTTATCCACTACCTATAATCCTTTTGAATTGTGGTTAGTTGAGTAGCCAATTGGGGGTGTGGTGAAAAGATGAGGGAAAATCAAGAAGTGCAAGAAAAGTCTCCCTAAACCCATGGTGCTGCGAAAAATGGAAAACCCCATAAAAAAATAATAATAATAAAAAAAATGAATGAAAAAGAAAGTTGTGGAATAAAGTACAAAAGAAATGGGGTTCTAAACAATCCATGGGAAGTGAATAATAGGATGACTTTTGAGCACTAAAGAAAAAGATGAAAGAAGAGGAAAGGAAGTGTTGTGAGCACTACATTTCATGAGGATGAAAGTAACTGAGCCTAAATTACCATACCTTTCCACTCAGCTCCATTACAATCCTTGAAAAGACCTTTTTGATCTTGATAGAGATGAAACAAACATTGATTGGAAAATACGGGAAAACCTATGGGTGAAAGCATGCATTATGTTCTTCCTTGTGAGAGTGAGTGTTGCATCTGATTCTGAAGCTTTATACTATGAACCATTGTGTTATTATGGAATCATTCTTTCTGTGAGGGCATTTGAACACTTTGGTTGAGCTTGAACTTGCATTTGAAGTAAGTATTGTGAGCATGAGGTTCTTTGATATTTGTGTGTCACAACTTGAGTCTTTGGGTACACATTTGATCTTTGCATAAGTAAATTGAGTCTTGTTGTGTGCATTCATGATTGAGTCTTGTGTAGCACTGTTCAAGACACCCTTTTTGAACGACTGAACTTGAGTTTGCTTGAGGACAAGCAACATTTTAAGTTGGGGGTGTTGATGAGTCCACAAATTGGACTCATTTAGGGCTATATTTTAATAGAAATTGTGTCCTCAAAAGCTTATTTTATCTCAATATTTGATGAAAACACTTAAGTTTCAGGTATTTGAAGTTTGAAGGAAAACATGGACACTAGTCGCAAAAAGGAATAAAAAGGGCGGAAAAGAATGAAGAAATGAAGGCCTGAGGATCGCCGAGTCCACTTGGCGAGTCGCCGAAGGATTTTACTTCGCCTTTTGTTCCAGTGTGTTGAGTCCTGATGGAAAGGATCAAGTCGGCGGAAAAAGGAAGTAGTCGGCGCATCGCCGAACAGTTCCACGAGGCAGTACCATGTCTCCCAATGACCCAGAGCACGATGATGTTGAAGGATGAACTACACCAAAGGGCGAATCGCCGAGTTGATCGGCGATTCCGACTAATATCGCCGAATGATCCGCTGCAACACAGATTTTTGAAAACTAGAAATACTTATTGAGAGATTAGATTTTAGTATCAGATTTTTATGTGTGGAACAAATTAATATAATTTTTAGTACTTTTTATTTTTTCTCTGAGTTTGAGAGGGTTTTGAAAACTTGAAGAAGAAGAGGGTTTCATCTCTAAGGATTTGGACTTGGGTCTCTTGGATTCTTCATTCTTGGCATGCAACAAGATTTAAATCTTCATACCTATTTGAATACAAGCTCATTTAGGTATAAATATCTATCTCTTGATGTGTGGCTAAAAATCCCAATTCTTAGGGTGTGATTAAGCGAATATGGGTTAAGATTGTTGTTGGGTCTTGCTTGCTGATAGATTAGATATAGTTTAATGGTGATTTCGTCTAGTAGTTGTGTATGAATTTTAAAAATTTGTAGTTGCAAATACAAGTTTATTTATGTGTTTTCATCTTGCTCGAGAGAGAGAAGTCGTGAAACCAAGACTACTAGATTGATGGCCTAAGGAGTGGGTCGACATGAGGTTCAGCTCGAGAGAGTGAACCCTAGTCCCATATCCTAATACTCAGCTCGAGAGAATGAGTGGGGTAAGGCATAGGCTGGTCTTCATGCAGTAAGTGGGTGTCTGAGAGGAACCCATTTGAAATGGGGTAAGTTACTCGAGAGAGAACTTATTCCCACATAAAGCTTAGCCTAGTCACTATTACTCTATAAATTTTCTATCGAAAGCATGTACCCAATATTTTAGATTAACCCGTATTCCGGTCACATCCCAAGAATCCCCTCTCATTATTTAGAATTTTTTGTTAATTTTGTTATTTTTACTTACTAGTGACAAAAACCCCATTGTTAATTGACACTCTTATGTCCCCTTTTAAATTTACAATGTTTTAAATCGTTAATGTCTTTAGCTACGACTAGTTAGAACAATTTTTATTTTTCTATTAATTCTCAAAACCACTCCCTTGGGACACGACCCCAACCCTTAGTTGGGTTACTATACTATTGCACGATCGTAGACACTAGTACTGGAAGTTGTGTCGTTGATTACGCAAAACATCAGTTACCTAGTGTAATCTTTAACCGGAATACCACCAATTCTTCTGGTACATTATCAATTCGACCTTGCTAAATAGGGAACCAAATTCAAGAAAAGTAGTGCAGTAATCTTGTACTTCCATGATCAGTTTCCCTCAATTAGTAGAATACAAGAAATACCAGCAGTATATTAATTTCCTTAAGATACTTAGTGTAAAAACTTTGAAGAAATTGGTAAGAAACAACTAAGTTTAAATAGTATTTTCCAAACTAGAAAATTAAAATCAGTAGAAAAAATAGAATCAGAACAAATTAGAAATAATATCTGAAATATTTTTATCGAAGAAGAAATCGAGCCCACTGAATTCAAAGTATGTCCTTAAGGAAATTATTCCCTTCAAGTAGCCGAGGTTAATGGAAAATATCTTCTCATCATAGAACAATCTTACTCACCAGCGCATCGATACCTATACCCACAGTGTCAGCAAACCACTCAACGGTAGTAGAGTACACTTAGAATACTAGATTTAGTAGTAGAAGAAGAAGACCAGAAAATTTCTTATTATAAAATGAGAGGAAATCTCTCTATTTATAGAAAACAAAGGGTAGTATGAACACATGATTATTGTGCCTTATCAGAAATGTCACAACCCTTGAAAAGTTACGACCCTTCGGAAAGGTCACAACCTTTAATAAAGGCTACAACTCTTCATAAAGTCGCAACTTTAAATTAAAGTCACAACTCTTCATAAAAGTCGCAGCTCTTCACGTTCCATTCACACCTTTTAAAACCCAACAAACATATTGTGAAGGGGTTGGGGGACTTTGTAGAGACAAAACACACTAATATACATTACTTTATATCTTTTTATATAATTGAGTCATTTTTATTATCTTTATTTGTTTAACTACACATTGATTGTAATTAAATAATTGAAGGTCTCCTGATTAACGATGCCATTATATTTTATTGTTCTTGAGGAGATTATGAGATTAAATTTTAGTTGAGAAACATCACTTCAAAGCGTTAAAGATTTTAGTGATTGAAATTTTGTAGTGAAGGTTAAAATAACAAAACTTTGACGCAATCTAAGTGAATAAATTAATTGGTTAGCTACTAAGGTTCATTCAAGAGAAAACATTAAAAAAAAAAACTATATTTGATGTAAGAAATGATCCATAATCGAGAGACATTATTTTGAAAAGATTATTGATTTACCTTTTTTGCTCCTACTCATCAAATTAAATTAAATAAAATTCCAAATTTACCCTCCTAGGTCCTGGCTCCTAATCATCAAATTAAATACTTGGGAAAATATCACTAAAATTAAAATTCAAAATTTACCTTTATGACTCCTACTCATCAAATTAAATTAAATAAAATTCCAAATTTACTCTCCTATAGTCCTACTCATCAAATTAAATGCTTAAGAAATTAAAAGAACTAAAAGTCAAATTTACATTCTTGGCTCCTACTCATCAAAGTAAATAAAATAAAATTTCAATTCGACTTTCTTAGCTCCTACTCATCAAATTAAATGGTTAAGAATATATCACATGAATTAAAATTTGAAATTTATCCTTTGACTCCTACTCATCAAATTAAATCAAATAAAGCTTAAAATCTATCCTTGTGACTCCTACTCATCAAATTAAATCAAGTAAAATGTTGTAAACAATTCAGAGAAATTACTAATGCTCTCGGATCCTACTCATCAAGACATAATGTATTACCATAATCTTGACAATTTTCCTATATATACAAATTTCTTCACTCTCCCTTTGCTTCCAATCCTCTTTCATTTGCATTCTCAAACAACTCAAGTTATCATCTTCATTGTAAGTTTCTTCATCAACTCCCTGTATTTTTTTGTATTGAAATCAAAGTCAAGTTCTTGTGCGTTTTCATCAATCAAAGAGTGACCGTTTATCTTGTTTTTTTGTTTGTGGGGTTCTTTAATCTCATGGTTTGAAGTTTGATTTTTGTATAAAAAATTTTTATCTTTATGATTAATGATTGATCTTTTTTCATTCTAGGCCAGTGATGGACTACAACAAAGAAGAAGCCATCAAGGCTAGAGGCATTGCTGAAGAAATGGTGGGAAGTAATAGAAAGAGGACATCAATAGAATCAGGTGAAAATTGTAAAGTAATTGCTCATCTGCCTGGGCAGAATGTTCAGTGTATTAATGAGGTAAATCGGCTAAGATCTACGCGGCATAGACTGCATGTCAATTACCGTGATAATCTAAGTGATGAAGATGAAGAAGTAGATGTTTCTAAGCGGTATAAGGGGGTTGGATATAGGTCTCCTACTAAGGAGTCTAAGGTGCAACATTTGTCTCATGCAAAACCTCTCAATTGAGAGGACAATTTGTCCTCTAAAGAGAGCTTGCATAACACAATGATGGAAATTGTGACTACAAAAGGAAATGTTGATGTAGGGCCTTCTATGAAGATGACAGGGATGGAGAAGGATGATGTTCTTGGAGGATTCTTTGAACTAGGCCCTGCCTCTTTACCTACTTACCAATTAGGCGTTTCTGCTTCATCCATAGATCAAAGAGCGACAACTAATTTCACAGACTCAGTGAATTTTGCTGAAAACTGGGTTGCATCAGTACCTAATCAGGTTCCTGAACCTGAGTATTACAAATTTGTTGATGATAGATCACTGGAAAAGTTTCACATTGGTCAATGTTGGGCGATATACAACAATGAAGATGCCTTGCCTCGGTACTATGGGCAGATAAAGAAGATAGACCTTCTCCCTGAGGTTGTGTTGCATGTGGCATGGTTTTATGCGTGTCCACTCCCTAAAAGTACAATACAATGGCATGATAAAATAGTGCCAATTGGTTGTGGATTGTTTAAGTTTTGTAATAGTAAGCTGAACAAATATATTGTAACCAATAACTTTTCACATGTAGTAGCTGCAGAACCTTTGAAGAAGGGTGTATACAAGATCTTCCCCAGAACAGGTGAAGCTTGGGCAGTATACAAAAACTGGAGTGCAAAGCTGATGAATGGTAATAATCTAAAAGATTTCAAATACGAGATTGTTGAAATAGTGCATGTTTCTGATAATTATGTAGATGTAAAGCTCCTAGTATCGGTAAAAGGCTTCAAGTCTGTCTACATGGCTCGAGTGGAAGAAGAAGAGGCTGACAAAGTAGTGAAAATATGTGTATCGGAGCATATCAGGTTCTCTCATCAAATTTCCTCTTTTTGCCTTACAGAAGAGAAAGGTGGTAGCTTGCGAGGTTTCTGGGAGCTTGATCCAGCGGGAATGCCTCTGTATTTACTGTGTACTGATTGAAGCATCAAACTTTTCTTTTCTTTATCCTAGACCAAAATGTGAAGAGTTCTTATGGATTTCTAAAACTCAATTATGTCTCAAAAGAAATTGATATTTCAAATCTATTATTCAGAATGTTTTTTTAAGGAGAGTTTAAAAAGTTTGGATTTTTAATACAATCCATATTTGCTTATACTTCTCTTATAAATGATTGTGAGTTGGTAATTTAATCATTACAAAGTACTATGTCACATCCTCCCAAATGAATAAAGTGGGGTCTGTCCTGCATCTTCCAAGACAACCCTTGGCAATGTGAAGTGCACATGACATAGTTTCTATCCGACTCTGTCACTCTTACGGGAGGACAATAGCTCACTCTGTGACCAATCTCTTTAACAGTTCTCTTATCAATGAAGTTGTATGTGATTCCAAAGTCTACGAGTATTGCCAGATGCCTATTCTTCACGGTTCCTTTGACCAAAATAGTGTTTATCCCCGTATGGTTGCGTGAGAGTGCAGTTAGACACCCAAGTTCTTGCATCTCTTGTTCTTTCTCACATGCAATTATTATATTGTGAGTGATAGCCTCAACCTCTGCATTAGCTTCTTCTACTACCTGATTAGGTTCAAGTTCTCCTATTAGACAGTTTAGTTTTTTCCTGTTGCATTGATGGCCAGGTCCATATTTATCACCACATCTAAAACACAAGTGATTGTTCTTCATGTATTCAAAAATCTCAGGGCTCAACCTGTAAGTAGTAGACCTAGTTGTCATCATAGTAGTGCTCCTAACAACATCTACATTTCCAATAGGGTTGAAGGCATTTTTGTTCTTCTTAAGGGCAACCTCAATAGCCTTCTGTTGCATTCTTTCTTACTCAATGTCAAACCTAAGAGAGGTGAGCTTAAACGTCTTTACAACAAACCTTATCTCTTCTTTTAAGCCCCCAATAAAACTCAACAAGAGTTGGATTTTGTTAATCTACACGACCTAGATTGTTTTTACTTTTTCAAAGACGAAGTAAAGACTGTAAAGTAAGAACACAATATTTTACGTGGAAACACCCGACTCAAAAGATATAAAAACCACAACCTATTCCTTAACAAGATTTACCCCAACTTCACTAAATAACTACGAGCCTCAACCAACAAAGAGATTACAAGAGTTTATGTAACCTAAAGATTAACTACCTAATCTCAATTCTAGCACAGACCTCCAAGGTGTGTGTTCCTAGTGTCTTCGAGTTTCCCTCAACTTGAAGACTCAAATCCTATAATCAGTTTATATGTCACTGATCTAACAATATAAAAATTACAAATACTAAGAAAATTTCCTAGATTTGTTCTTCTATATTCTTTGTTTAGCAGCACTCCAGAAATCAATCTTTCAGTTGTTTTTGCTTTGTAAGTGCGTGACTAGAATGAACACTTCTCCTCCTATTTATGCTTTTTCTTTCTGAAGTCTTCTACTACTTCACTGACTCTTCTTTCGTTCCTTAATTCTGTTTCATTTAAAGTTCTTCTTGTAATGAAACTCCTTTACGAAATCGAAGTCCTTCTTGAAACAGTTTATCATGAGATGACTTTGCCAACGTGTTCCATGCTTTTCGTCATTTATCAAAACAATGTTTATCCCAACAAATTCCCCCTTTTTGATGATGACAAACTTATGTCAACTTTCTCCTTTCTTCTTAGCTTGCTATTTTGACCTGTAACACTATAGCATGGAACATTTGGGAAAAACATATTAGCTATGGGTTATAAATATTACACTCCCTTTATTTTTCCCCCTTTTGGCATCATCGAAAACGGTTTCAAGTTAAATTAAGGAGTATATAAGGAAAATGATATAAAATCTAATCTGCACCAAAAAATTGTCCAAATTAGCAAATCACAGTAAATATCATAGACATAGTCACGAAGAGCTGAATTAGAGTACACAACAACTTAGCACACATAGAGTATACACCAAAAGCATTAAATGTCTTAAAGAAAGAGCACACAACATGTAAAATCCACAAAATAATAGAGTCCATCAGCTAATTTGGATGGAAGGAAGAGATCAAGAGGCTGAGGTGGGTTTTGGATCATGGAGCAGCTGGGTCATGTGTTGCACAGTAGCGATATTAGCAGCCCTCTCTTGAACAAGTTCATTTTGCATCTCCACTATACGTGCTTCCAGAGTCGCTTTCTCCATTTGATGTGCATTCTCCATAGCAAGGATTTGATCCTCCTTGGCAGCAAGTTGATTCTTCAATCGCTGAAGAGGGTTATCAGGGCTCCTCATAGAAACAGGAAGAGCCATACGATCCACTCTACCTACCACCTACTTAACTGTTTGAGCATACCATACCTGAACTAGCACGTCAAATGCTTCAAAAATGGGAGCAATCCAGAATCCATATGAAAAGGCATGTCCATTTTCATCTTGATGAAAGACCATGTGCATATGTTTGATAATCACGGTGGGTAGGTTAATAGGCACCTCAGTGTCTAGGAGCTCCATAAGGGTGAAATCAAGAAAATTAACCTTCATACGACGTTGTTTCCTTTGAAGAATGATCTTGTGAACTACATCAAAGTACAACTGATGCAGTGGAGACATCTCATTCTTATCAACACCACGATGATGAGTCAGATTAGGCTTGGATGAGAATTTTCTAGAAAGGCTTAGGGCCGATGTGTGGTTAGGCAAAGGAGGCCACTCAAGTTTCACATAATGACCCCACCCTTCAGAAGGGATCCCCAAAATTCAAGCAACATCAGCAGGAACCAAGTGAATAGGAGTGTTCCTTACAGTGGAGGTAAAAGATAACTCATCACTTTTCCCATTTATATAGAACTCAGTTCCCTCCTTTTTTGCCAATTTGCGTTGAGTATCACCCTGAAGAAAAAGTGCAGACCACTCTTGGAACTCTAACTTAGTAAATAGAACAACCATTTCAGGTCCTCCAAAACCAGTGACTACCCTTCCTCTAAGAACAGATTGCTTACAGAAGTGAATGATTCAGTCAAGTTGAGATGGAGAGACGGTGGGATTGGTCTGAGGCATATATTCAGCATCAGAATCAGAAAGGGAACTATCAGAGGGAAAAGAATAAGCAACCCGGTGCTTTTTAGATTTGGAGGTGGAATGTTTGGTGGATTTGAATTTGGATGCAGGTTTAGGAGATGGCTTAGGCTTGGCTTTTGTGGAGTTCTTTGGTTTAGAACTGGAAGGTTTTGAAGCAATGTGTTTCCCATGTCGTACCTTACTTATGACTAGATCATCATCAGAAATAACAATATCATGGACTGAGGGAGAGGGACAAGTAGAAGTACAGGTCCTTTTTGTTGTTGCTAGGGCAGAATTCAAATCAGCTTCAGCCTGACGTTTTTTCTGTCTAGTTTGGGGAACCCTAATAGAGGAATTTGAGGGAGTATCTTTAAGTGCAGAGGATTCAGACCTAGGGTTTGACATAGATTTGTTGTGCAAAGATCTAGGACGACTCCTACCCCTAGTAGGAACGATGTTAGCCAGAGGAATATCATCAGTAGTATCAATGCATAAAGGAATAGGAGGAGCCTCATGCTCCATGAAGAGAATTCAGTAGAATTGGAAAGAAAAGGATTGTGACTTACAGAGCTCCATTTTTCGAAACCATCAAGAACGACCCTAAATGTTGCATCCAGAATGATGGCTAGAGGTAGTTCTTGAGAATGACCTTCTTCAACTGATGAGCGAAACCAAGATCCATTGAGTGAAACAATGTGAGCAATTCCTTCCTCAGTGATCAAGATGATATTTGGAGGAAATGCTACACTGACTATCGCTAAAGAGGTATTTCCACTGCTTTCAAGGGATTTAGAAGATGACGCCATTGTTGATGGATTAAGCTTTGGAAGATAGAACGATTGTGAAGAAAAAAAATGGGGTTTAGTGAGAGAGAGAGAGAGAGCTATGCGAGATGAAAGGATAGATTAAACCTCTTGATTTGCTGGTGATAACTTTTTGAACAAAAAGAGGGAAAAGAAGGGTTTTGGCGGTTATGAGATATTGGGCATTAAAAAAAATGGACCACATTAAATATGTGTATCAGCATATGTGAATCTTTAATTTAAAACATTTTATACCTGAGTTGTGCTCCACGATTCGGAAAATTGACTCATACCTATTTTATCTACTCAAAATAACAAAATCCATGAGAATTAGTGAGAGGTAATGAGGACATAAGTGATGTACAAGTTAATGTACTTGATAATCTAGATAAGTTTTCATTCATATACTTAAAATACTCATGAATTTGGATAGATACAGTTTTCTAACCAATCATTGAGAGTGGGAAATTATACAATCTTAATCATCCGCAAGTCTAGCCTATTTTTCTCAAAATATTCTCTACTCAATACTTTGGTAAAATTATCAGCTATTTGTTCCTCAGTGGAGCAAAACATTATTGAGCTGTGCCCTTTCTCTACATTGTCTCTCAAAAAATGGTGTCTTATATCAATGTGTTTTGTACGTTTATGTTGCACATGATTTTTTGCTATATTGATAGCACTAGTATTATCACAAAAGATAGGAACCCTACCAAACCAATTATTTTTTATTCCATAGCAATTGTGCAAAACAAGATCCAGCTGCCACATATTCAGCCTCAGCAGTTGATAAAGCCACATAGTTTTGTTTCTTGGTGGACCAGGATATCAAACATATTCCAAGGAAGTGAGCCATACCTGTGGTGCTCTTCCTGTCAACCAAGTATCCAACATAATCAACATCCGCATAACCAACAAGGTTGAAATTGTTTCCCTTTGAGTACCAAAGTCCCAAATCCGTGGTTCCTTTGAGGTACCTGACAATTCTTTTAACAGATTTAAGATGAGATTCTTTCGGGTTTGCTTGAAACCTAGCACAAAGTCCAACACTAAACACGATATCAGGTCTACTTGCAGTGAGATACAAGAGAGACCCAATCATTCCCCTGTACACCTTTTGATCGACAGAAGCACCTATTTCATCCATATCTAGCTTAGTGGCAGTAGCAATAGGAGTATCAATTTCCTTTGCTTCATTCATGTTGAATCTTTTGAGTAGTTCCTTCACATACTTTTGTTGATGAATCAAGGTACATGTGGGTGTTTGCTTGATTTGTAATCCAAGAAAAAAGCTTATCTCACCCATCATACTCATTTCAAATTCTCCACTCTTAAGTTCAATAAACTCTTGAGTCATCAGACTACTTGTAGATCCAAAGATTATGTCATCCACATATACCTGCACAATCAACAAGTCCTTTCCATTTGTTTTTAGAAAAAGAGTATTGTCGATTTTACCTCTTGAGTGTCCATGGTCTAATAAAAACTTGGATAGCCTCTCATTCCATGCTCTTGGAGCTTGCTTCAACCCATACATAGCTTTGTCTAATTTATAGACATGGTCGAGAAACTCGGGATTTTTTAAACCAGGTGGTTGTTTTACATATACTTCTTCTTTCAAGTATCCGTTCAAGAATGCATTTTTCACATCATTTGCTAGAGAGTGAACTCTTTAAAAACAGCAAATGCAATAAGTAATCGAATAGCTTCAAGTCTTGCCACGGGAGCAAAAGTCTCATCATAGTCGATTCCTTCTTCTTGATTATACCCCTGAACGACAAGCCTGGCCTTGTTTTTTGTGACTGTTCCATTCTCATCCAGCTTGTTCCTATACACCCATTTTGTTCCAATTATTGTTCTCCCTTCAGGTGGTGGAACAAGATGGCATACCTTACTTCTTTCAAATCGGTTAAGCTCTTCTTGCATTGCTTGAATCCAATCCTCATCAAGAAGAGTTTCCTTCATCTTTTTGGGTTCAACCATAGACACGAACGCTTGAAATGCATATAGGTTCTTCAAGCCTGACCTAGTAGTGATTCCAGAGGTTAGGTCTGTAAGAACATTATTAATGGGATGCGATCCTTGATACTTGTAGATTTTTATAGTCAACCCTTGAGAGTTTCAGTATTATCTACATCAGTTCGTTCTTCAAATTGATCAGTAGCTTGACTTATTGTTCCCCCTGACTGTATGCTTTCTGATTGTTCAACAGAGGGGGCATGTTGCTCCACTTGTTCCTGACTATGCTCCGCAATTTCACTGTCACCCTGCATGTTAGTATCAAACAGAGAACAATTTTCATCAAAGAAAACCTGCACACTTTCTTCAACACAGTTTGTGCTTTTATTTAAGACGCTATATGCTTTACTATGTGGTGAATATCCTAAGAAGACTCCCTCATCATTCCTTGCATCAAATTTCCCAAGGTTATTTTTACCATTATTATGAACATAGATTTGTAGCCAAAAGTCCTAAAGTGAGAGATATTCAGTTTTCTTCCTTTGAGTAATTCATAGGGAGTCTTCTCTAAGATGGGACGTGTCATGCATCTATTTATAATATAGCATGCAACACTGATGGCATCAGACCAGAGATTTTTTTCAAGATTATTGACAATCGTTATTGTTCTGGCCCTGTCTTCTAAAGTCCTGTTTTTCCTTTCAACTACTCTGTTTTGTTGAGGAGTTCTAGGAGCAGAGAATTTATGATCTATACCATGTGATGAACATAATTCCAAGAATTTTGCATTTTCAAATTATGTTCCATGATTAGATCTTATGGAAATCAAGGATAGTCCTAGAGTTTTATCCATTTTCTTGATAAAATAGAGAAAGTCTCAAGGATTCTTCTTTAGAAGCTAGGAATAGTGCCCAAGTAAATCTAGAAAAATCATCTATAATGACAAAGACATACCTTTTTCCTTTTCTGATTCTTACTCTCATAGGTACACATTGGTCCATATGAATCAGTTCAAGGCATTTTGTTGTACTTACTTGATTCTTCGGCCTGAGTGATGATCTCACTTGCTTCCCCCTTACACATGCACCACAGACTTTGTCATTTTTGAATTTGGTTTTAGGTAAGCCTATAACCATCTCTTTTTCTAACAGTTTGTTGATTTGTTTCAAGCTTGCATGTCCAAGTCTTTTGTGCCATAGTAAGGGATCATTAGCAATTGCACTGAGGCACTTCAGACTAGTGCCAGACATTCCCATGATGTCAGCTTTGTACACATTTTTATGTCTTTTGGCGGTTAAGATAACCTCCTTTGTATCTAGCTTTTCAACCTTGCAACCTTCCGAAGTAAAAATTACTTTATTACCTTTGTCACATAGTTGAGAGATGCTGAGAAGATTATGCTTTATCCCTTTCACATGGTATACTTCCTCCACTGCTTTGGATTCAGTCTTTCCAATCTTCCGAACTCCTACAATAGTACCTTTAATTTATTTCCATCTCCAAATGACACATTTACCCCTTTGAATGCAGTGAGTGAATGGAATTTATGTTTGTATCGTGTCATATGCCTCGAACAAGCACTATCCATGTACCAGTGCTTGCTTCCTTTCACTTTTACTTGCAAGCATTTAAAGGTTAGTTTTAGGAACCCAGACAAGCATGGGTCTTTTCTGATGATTGAAGGGGTGAATAAGATTTCTTTTTGCCCATTTTGGCAGCTAATTTTTATTTCTAATTCCCTTATTGGTTTTAACACAAGTGTTAGTTGCTATTTCAACATTTTTGTTTCTATGATTTCTAGCGACAAGACATTCAGTGGTTGGGTGTCCAAGTTTGCCACAAATATAGCACATATCAGTTGTAACAGACTTATCATTATAGAAACCAATGCCTGCTCTATCATTCTGATTTCTCTCACTCAATTTATTGACAATTCTGGATGAGTGAGTCCATCTATTTACCCTTTCAAACTTTATTTTTATCTGGGAGATTTCTTCATTTAATTTGCTCACCTTTTCTTTTTCAAAAAAATAATCAGTTTTGCATTTATTCAACTCATTTTCTAGGTTTTCTTCAGTTTCACTTATTTTTACTTTTCCTTTTCCAGTAACTGTCATCTTTAAGATTTCAGATTTTAGATCTAGGTTAGATGACTCAAGCTTTTCAACATGTTTCTTCAAGCCACTGTTTTTTTTATCAGTTGCAGTTTTGTCATCTTTGAGTTCCATGTACTCAAATTTTTAGTCTGCAAAGACTTTAAACATCTGATCTCTTTCACATGTTAATTCTTGGAAATCATCAATTAACCCACTCATTATTCCGATTAATTTATCTTTTGAAAATAGATGCAGTTTTTCTTTAAGATCAATAATACTAACCTCAGAGTTTTCATCATCCTCGATGTCTGAATCTCCTACAGCCATGAATGTCGTTTCATCTATTTCTTCATCATCAGAATCTTCATTTCCTGAACCCCAAGTAGCTACCATTTCACATTCCTCCTTTTTCTTTGAATTCCTTTCCTTTTCTATTCTTTCTTTCCTCCATTCAAATTCCCATTGTGGTCAATCCTTAATATGATGATTAGTTTTTCCACACTTGTAGCGGCCACCTTGAGATTTATCATTTACCCACTTTTTGTGATTGGTTTCCTTCTGTTAATTTCCTTTTCCTTTCCTGAGATACTTCTTAAACCCTTTTGCCAAGTATGCTATTTGATCCTCATCATACTCAGAATCTTCTCCATGACACTTTCATGGTGAGTGTTTTGTCACTAAAAATCTCTTCGTTCTTTAAATGATCCATGTTCATCTCATAAGTTCTGAGATTTCTCACAAGTTCATCTAGTGTCATTATGGAGATGTCTTTAGCTTCTCTTATGGTAGTTACCTTTACATCCCATTTGTTTTTTGGAAGGACCCTTAGCACCTTGTCAAGCTGTTCTTCAGTAGTGAGAGATTTTCCTAGTGATGACAACTCATTGATCAACTTAGTAAGTATAGTAATCATTTCCAACAGGTGCTCACCTTCCTTCATTTTGAAGGTTTCATATTCAGTGAACAACATAGCCACTCTGAATTTCCTTACCTGACTAGTTCCTTCATGAGCATTAACAAGTGCATCCCAGATTTGTTTGGCAGTAGTACATTTTGAGATTTCGTTATACTCATCTGATCCAAGACCACAAACAAGAATATTTTTCGTCTTCGCATTTTTCCTGAGAACTGATAAATCTTCCGTAGTGAAGTCAATCCTAACATTTGGTACTTAAACTCCTTCAACAGTCTACATTGGAATGGTAGGTCCAATCGTTATCCTATCCCACACTTCATAGTCTTCCGCTTGAATGAAGTCTTCCATGTGTGCTTTCCACCAGCCAAAGTGAGATATTGAACATTGGGGGTCGGACCGTTGATTGTCCTTCGCTGTGACCAATAGGTGGTGCAGAATTCATCTCGATCTTTTGTATTAGGTGTTACCTTGTATAAGACAACCTGCTCTAATACCAATTGTTAATCTACACGACCTAGATTGTTTTTACTTTTGATCAGACTTTACTTAAGTGAACCAAGTTGCCTAACGTGTTTCAAAGATGAAGTAAACACTGTAAAGTAAGAACACAATATTTTACGTGGAAACACCCGGCTTAAAAGGTGTAAAAACCAAGACATGTTCCTTAACAGGATTTACCCCAACTTCACTAAATAACTACGAGCCTCAACCAACAAAGAGATTACAAGAGTTTATGTAACCTACAAATTAACTACCTAATCTCAATTCTAGCACAGACCTCCAAGGTGTGTGTTCTCAGTGTCTTCGAGATACCCTCAATTTGAAAACTGCAATCCTATAATCAGTTTATAAGTCACTGATATAACAATATAAAAATCACAAATACTAAGAAAACTTCCTAGATCTGTTCTTATATATTCTTTGTTTAGCAGCACTTAAAAAATCAATCTCTCAGCTATTTTTGCTTTGTAAGTGCGTGACTAGAATGGACACTTCTCCTCCTATTTATGCTTTTGCTTTCTGAAGTCTTCTACTGCTTCACTTACTCTTCTTTCATTCCATAACTCTGTTTCATTTAGAGTTCTTCTTGTAATGAAACTCCTTTACGAAATAGAAGTCCTTCTTGAAACAGTTTCTCGTAAGATGACTTTGCCAACGTGTTCCATGCATTTCGTCATTTATCAAAACAATGCTTATCCCAACAGATTTCTTACCAACATTTGGGTTTTAAGATCTTCAAATTTGTCCAGAAACATATCCAAAGATTCAGTCTGTTCGAGCCTATTAAACTCTTCCACTATATCATCTAAGTGTTCCATTCCAGATCTATCACATAGATCCTCTATGAATTCGGACCAAGTCAAACACCCTTACTCCTAATAAATGTTACCATGCCTTATCTAAACCATTCAAGTAAAGAGCATCAGACTCTACTTTTTTGTTCTCAGCCATTGTATACAGATTAAAATATCTCTCACATTTTCGAAGACATAACTTAGGAGGAGGGATGGCAACCATCTAGAGCATTATCTGTCGATTATGCTGAGCTGGAACGGAAAGGATGCCATCTCCTTGTTGCTGGTCACCTACATCTCTAGCTAGGAGGTACCCTTTCAAGATTATTCAACCTTTCAAGCGTACCCTGAATCCTGATTGGTGTATTATAAATTGCTTGTTGATTCTGCAAGAGCTCATCCAATACTTTATCATACCTTGCAGGCCTGTCCTCTACCACTCAAGATCTAGTTCCTTCCGCCATAGCTATTGTTGACACCCAATTTTGGTCTAACATTTTTAAAATTCATAATTTTTAAGTTTTATTTATTCAATAGTTCAAAGTACAGTTTTTTTATAATTTTAAATAAATTTATCGATATTTATCTTTATTTGTTAAAATTTCAAAAAATTTATCAGTTAATTTTAATTTTAATTGCATTAGTGTTTGTCACAGTCAGTTGAATACATTCAAATATTTGTTAATTTTGATTAAATCATTATCTTTGTTAAATTGCATTATTTACATGTCATTAGTTACGTTTGTTACATTTTTTAATATTCATTTTATTCGTTAAAATTGTTAATATTCATTTTGATATTTTACACAGTCTAGAAATTCATTCAAATATAGATAATATTTCATACACAGATATTCTATTAGCCAGTGGTTTTAGCCCATGATTTTTAGTTGTTAATATTCATTTTGATATTTTACACAGTCTAAAAATTCATTCAAATATGGATAATATTCATACACAGATATTGTATTAGTTAGTGGTTTTAGTCCATGATTTTAAGATAGTGGTATTGCACTATAAGTGGTTTTCAATTATTTTATTTAACCTATTTCTTAGTGATTAAGTTGGTGGTGGTGAAATATTTTTAGAAAAAGGAGTGAAATTTTCAGATTACTTTTAATTCACAAAATAGGGTCTTTTCACTGATTTCCGGCAAGCCGCCGAAACTCCACTAGTTCACCACCCCAACAACCCAAAACCCCTTCCATTTTATCCGTCCAAATTACAACCAGCTCACCACCAGTAGCTCACCCACACCTCCAAACAGCCATTTTACTCTTTTTTCCGGCAACTCCATGAACACCGAACCATCAAACCCTAAACCAACCAGCCGCCCGAAACACAAAAACCCCGACCCCAAACCACCCAAAAACGACCAGAAACCAGGTCACTAAACCGCCAAAACCTCACTCAAACAGCCGCCAAACCAGCCGGAAAACCAACAGTACGCAAGCCACCACGCTACCACCCAAACCCCCCCCCCCCCCATTTTTCTCCTTTTTCCGGCAAAATCCCAACCCAAAACCACCTTTTCTGTTGAACAAGACCAAAACCCCATCCAAACCACAACAAAAGCAGCTAACAAACGTACCGAAACCGACCGGAGAACAACGAACACTCAACAATAGCTCAAAGCTTGGGTGAATCAACGAGCTCACCACCAGACCCAACTTTATCTAGTGCTATTTTATTTTATTTTTCTTATTATTTTATGTTTAGTTATTTGCCATTGTTAGTGTTATTTTAATACTCTAGGGACTGATTTGATCTTTGTTTTAGATGGATTATTTGGTTTCTTTTGATAATTTTCCGATCTTGAAGTAGTAATTATTGGTTTTTATTTATTTTTCATTCTTTAAATATGTGTTAAAGTGATTATGTTGACATTACGCTATAAACCATATCTATGTGTTGTAGTTGTGCCTTTGTTTCAATTCTAGTATAGTTTATTATTAGTGATATCTCTAGTTTTTGTTGGCTGAAATGATCTTTACCTTTGAGTCTTATTATTTTGTTGTTGGTTATTATTTATACTTTGATTAATCTTCTCGAATTTCCAATTAACCAAACATTTGCTTCAGTTGATAGTGTTACTATTTTGTTGACTATATTTTGTGTGATTTATTGCTCCTTTCTAATTATAAAATTGACCAATGAGAAAATCTCTCCGTCGGTTTTTGAGGCATCCCCAAACTTAAAAGGCGGAAATTTAGTTTAAGTTAATATTTTTATATGTTTAAACTGGCCGATGAAGAAATTACCGTCGAATTCGAAGGCCTCCCATGTATATAAGACGGATTTTTATTTTAAGTTATTATTTATTTCATTTTATTTTTATTCGTATTTATTTACCACTAACACTTTTACTAAGTGTCTTCACAGGTACCCATAGCTACTTCCCATTGAAGCTATTCGAATGAAGTTTGAATTATACTTTTTATTTATTATTGTGTATATTATCATTGTTAGGAAAACCTTAGGCCATTACTGTTTTGTTTTTATTACTTGTGTATATCGCATGTATTTGTTTTTTACTTGTATATTGTCTTATCTCTTCCTCAATTTGAAAAAAATGAATTCGTCGGGATCCACAATTGTTAATTTTGAAGGATGCCTAACACCTTTCCTTCGAAATAACTTGAACCTCTTACCTAGAATCTAATGATTTCGTAGATTATTTAATTGGTTTCCTAGTTTTTTCTAAAATTAGGTGGCGACTTTTTTAAAATTCATTTATTCTTAAAATTCTTTTAAAATTTAATTAATTGATTATTTTTTGAGTTGTGACGACGTTTCGCCTTATTTGAATAAAGTAGGGATGTAAACAACTACAAATCACAAGTCATAAGGATCAAATCAGTAATACCAAATGTTAGGATCTGTGTGAGTTCAGACTCAATTTCTATGGAATCAAAAACAAATTATTAATCAAATCAAACAACTCAGTTTTTTGGGGCAAAATTCTGGTAATATGATAAGCAAATAACAACTTTATTTTTCAAAACATGTCTTGCTTATTAATAATATAATAATTACAAGAGAGGGGGTCATAAGGCCTAAAACCTCTTCACATGTAATACAAAAAATAGAAATAGCTACGCTAGGCTAAGCTTTATATCTAGGAGTTTCCATCTAGGAAGGCTTCTTCTTCAGTTAGAGATTCTACTGAAGTTGAGGCCTCCCCATTAGTCCTTCATGGCGGTTCATTGTAATGCTCCAAATATCCAAAATATGACCAAGCCATTCGTTAAATGCATATAGACTCCAAATTCGATGATTTCTAATATTGGATATATTGAAAATAATTCCTTAATATGGGAAGGTATTTTGATGTGAATTAAGGATATAAGGAATTCCTAGAGTATTAGGATTTTGTGGCCTTATACCAAGAAAATTAAAGATTGTGAAGCCTTTGTCCCCAATTAGCATCCATTCTACTGAATTTCTTGGATATAGTTGCATGTACATTAAACAAGATTTGATTAGTAATTCTGAAAAGAGATGTATTTCTGTTATCATACCTTTTTGCATTTCTTGCTTTCCAAATTTCCCAAAGGGTGAAACAGGGAATGAGATGGAGCAACAACTTGTGTACTTTTTTTTTTTTGCAGTAGACTGCCACAATAGTCCAAAGTGCCCTGGACAATTTTGGAATTTTGAACTATTCCAAGAGGGCTGGCCATCTGATTCCAAACTTTCCTTGCTAAATCACTAGTGGTGAACACTTGGTCTAGTGTCTCCAGTTGAGAGATAGTGCAACAAGTACATCTAGTATCCACATGAATACCAAATATCATAATGTTATTATCGATTGGAAGTTTCCTTTTAATGACTCTCCACATGAAGAAAGATATCTTAAAAGGAATTCCTTTTCCCCAAATTTGATTAAAAATGGGATTTGTCTGTTGTCTCTGTCGAAGAAAATCCTAAGCAGAAGAGCAAGAAAAATTTCCATCAGTAGTAGGAGTCCAAATGCAATGATCTTTCTTCTCCATATTTCCAATGTCTACTTGAATCACCTGTCGAACTAGTTGATCAGAAAGAATGTGTCTGAGAGAGTCTTGACCCTAGAAGAAATTGGATAAATAATCTTCAATTTGATAAAGGATAGTCTTGGGGGGGTTCAATTTGAATTTTGAATTTTAGTTAGGTTATTTGAATTGTTGAGATATTTTAGGTTGTTTTAAATTTAAACTTGTGCAGATTATGTTTTTTGATTGCTATATAAATCCCCTCAATGTTTAAGAAAATTAACGAAATAAATTGAAAGTTATTGAAAGTCATTTCAATCTATTGAGAGATATCAATCCTTTTGTGCAGGCCCATTTTTTTTAAAACACCAACAGTGGTATCAAGAGTTTTATTGATCTTACGGGATCTGTGAAATCTTTCAAAGAACTACCATACTACTTTTAACCCGCAAGGGCTATTTTTCAATCCTTTTAATGCGTCAGGGCTATTCATTTTAACCCGTCAGAGCTACTATGTTCAACCCGTGCTTTTTATTTCAACGCACGAGCTTTCTAATCCAATTTTTAACCAAAAATATTGGCAAACAACAATCTCTCTTTGAATGCTCCAAAAACTTTTACAGGCGAAAACGATCAAATTTGGTATGTGAAAATAAAATCATATTTTGAAACCTGTGTAATATGTGATGTTGTGAAGGAAGAAAAATCTTTACAACAATATTTTGCAAATAGATTAAAAGCTTTCAAATAAATTTCGACACAAGGCAATGTCATGGAAGGTATTTTTGAAGCACAAAATCAATAGAAGAAAAAGAAAATGAAGAAATTTTGCAAGTTCAAAAATAATGAAAAGTATATAGAATCAACTACCAAATTATGCAGATTATGTTTTTTGTTGGCTATATAAATCCCCTCAATGCTTAAGAAAATTATTGAAATAAATTGAAAGCTATTGAAAGTCAATTCAATCCATTGAGAGTCATTTCTATCTTTTTGTGCTGCCCCTTTTTATAAAAAAGAAAAAACACCAGCATGTCCATATTTTGATCTTCCTATTGATTCTGAAGTTCACATCCTTATAAGTAATGAATCAACTCTTGTCATTGTTAATATCTTGACTTGATTCCTCCAGATACATCCTGAATTGCATCATGATCAATTTAATAGAGTGTTTGTCGATACAAGAAAAAAGACTATATCATCAACAAAGCGTAGGTGTTTCACTTGAGGTCCATTTTTGCTTATGGTAAAACCTTTGAAATCCACTCTGTTATTCAGATGATTGAGAGCTTTGGAGAGGTCGTCAACACCAATAATATATAAAGCAGGAGACAAAGGATCGCCCTGTTTGAGACCTCTAGAAGAACTAATGAAACCATGTCTTGACCCATTAACAATTACAGAATACCAATTGTTTGAAATGATTCTATATATGAGTTCTATAAAACGTTCTCTGAAGCCAAGCTTTCTGAGGATAAACAAGAGTAAAACCCAAGAAACTTTATCACAAGCCTTTGACATATCTAATTTCATAACCAAGTTCCCACCAACATTACCCCCTTCTTATGTCATGGACAATTTCTTGCGCCAAGAGAATGTTTTCAGTAATTAGCCTTCCCTTGATAAAATTTGATTGATTGTGGAGATTGGTTTAGGAAGGATATGGCCAAGTCTGAAGGAAAGAATTTTGGAGAGGATTTTGTTGGTAAAATTACTCAAGCTTATAGGCCTGAGTTGTAAAAAATGATCAGGAGCCTTTACTTTTGGAACTAAAACCAAGCACGAGTGGGAAAAGAACCTAGGTTTATTAGCTCCAGGGAAAAAAGCTCGCACATAGTCAGTAAGGTCTTGCTTGACAGTGCTCCAATCAAACTGAAAAAACATACCTTTATATCCGCCTGGACTTGCACAACTGTTAGGATCCATAGAGAAAACAACAGCCTTAATCTCCTCCTCGGTAGGAAGAACTTCCAGAGATACATTGTCAATATTAGTAACGAAAGTATCTAAATATCTCAAGAAGGAACCACTGGAAGCCCCGGCATCATTTGAGCTAGTGAAAATATTACTGAAGTGATCAATTGCTGCTTGGGATATTTGGTCAGTATTGTCTAACCATCTGCCAGTAGAGTCCTTAATCCTAAGGATTTGAGCATGTCTTCTGCTCCCTCTGGTGACACTATAAAAATATTTGGAGTTAGTTTCACCTTTTTCCGATCCGCCCACTTGACTCTAGCTTTTTGCCTCAAAATGGAATCTTGAAGCTTCAGCCATTTAATGTAATCAGCCTGAGATTTGTGAAGAAGGATTATGTTATGATCGGAGTTATTCATTTCATGTTGCTCCTCCATTAACCTGTTATGTTGCTCCTTTTGTTTGACAATATCAAAAACGTCTCCAATGCATTCTTCGGACCATTTTCTAAGAGCTTTAGAAAGGTTTTTTATTTTATTTTGTAATCTCCCCATTTCCCGTGATCTCATTGTCCCAAACTTCCTTGACCACATCTATAAAACCTTCTTGTTATGTCCAAAAATTCAAGAACTTAAACTATTTAATATGGGTGGCCTCATCTTGTGCACCTTGAAGCAATAAAATATTATGATCAGAAGGCCCATGTAAGGGAGATTTAGAGGCCCAGGCATCATTAATAATAACTCTGTCAAGTCTCTTACTGATTATCCACCTCATTCTTCTACCATTACACCAAGTCCATAAGACCACAATCATCCATACAACTTATGAAGTCCAAGATCTTGGATAAAGTATGAGGCACTCCACCCTTCTTCTCATCAACATTCAAAATAGTATTGAAATCTTCGAACACAGCCCAAGGACCATTAAACATACCATAAACTATCCGAAGACTTCTCCATAATCTCATTCTTCTGCTAGAGTTTCTTTTAGCATGTACAAACTGTGACTCAAATATCATATGAGTCACCGATGTTGTTGACCTTAAAGGTGAGTTGTTGTTAGTGATGGGAGACGAGGCTGCAATTTATGGAGTCATTCCAAAAACACCAAATCTTACAGTTGATATTGGAGATAGCATGATCAGATACAAAAGAGTCCTGAATTTCTCAATCTGATTGGGAATGAGGAAGGGTTCTTGTAAAGCAATAAAATTTACTTTGTGAAGATTGACCAGTCTCATGAGTCTGTCAAAAGCCCCTTTCGACCTCATACCCCTAATATTCCATGTGATTGCTTTAATCATTTAAACATATGGGGATGCGAGCTTTTGTATTTGATTTTGTCATGTAACCGTCTTGGCTGACTAGTATGTCCTGCTCGACTTTCTTTTTTGCTTTTTTTCTTCTGTTTTGGGCCTCTCGGAGAAAGACCATTTTTGTCAGTGATATCCTGAATATCCTTTTCCAAGGGATTCTCAGGATCTTTGAGAATAGATATAGCCCCTTGCTCCTGATGTTGTCCAAATTCCTCATGTGATTCTTCGACTATGCTGTTCATATCAATATGATGTGATTTTGTTCAACCCGTTGAAAGTTACCAATTCTCAGAGGTCTCAAATCTACTAAAATTTGCCCATTAATGTCTTTGAAATTATTAGTCCCAGATAGAGTAACATGTATTCCTAAGTCAGACAGATCTTCCACTAGGTTGGTGCTTCTTTGAGAGCTGGTTTGCATCTCCTTATTGCTATTGTTGTGTTCTTGAATTCTTGTGGTGTTGTGTACAGCCTTCTCATTGTCGGAGATGTGATGCACTTCTGGAATCTTAGTTGTGTCTTTTTCAATGTTTAAATATTTTGGTATCTTTCCTTTCCCTCCCTTCTTTGCTTTAATACTCTTCTTGTTCCACGATTTACTTTTCATAGCCTGAATGGATTTTAATACAGTAGGATTCTTCTTCTTCTTCTTATTTTTTTTTGTTATCAATATTGTGCTTCTGGGGTTCTCTTTGTTTGGCTTTGTGCTTTTGGTGTTGGTTTGTCTTATCTCCTTTAGACATAGAATTCTGAACCTCTGAACTTATCCTGTTGGCTTATGTAGGAGAAGTAGGAATATCAGCAGCCTTTGTCACATTAACATTGCTAGGATTAACCTATGAACTTATCACTTTGGCAGTAGTATAAGCAGCAGAAATTTTGTCAACTTTTGGTACTATAACTTCTGAAGTAGAAGCAATAGTGTTGTCAATGTTATTGGCTAAAGTATCATTAAAATCAGCAAAATTAATCCCTTTAGCCATTTTGGTCTCATTATCTGTAGAAACAGTAGCATTCTTCTTAGTAGCATTTTCCTAGTGTCAATTTTGTTGAATGAGTGCTCTCAAATAAGAGTTCTTCCATTAAATAGAAAGAATTTTGATTTACATTCCTAAAAATCTGCTATATATCCCTAAATATATGCTATTCCTAATTGTAATATGTCAAGATATGCCACATTGATCTATGTTATCTCCTATCATCATTACACAAATATTTAGAGTTATTACATAGATATGTACAAATATTTAGAATCTATCCAATCATGCTAACATCCCCCCCTCCCTCAAATTGTTTCTGGTGGATCAAAAAGCATCAATTTGCCTACCAAAAACTAATGATGTTATCGTGCCATAGACTTTGTTAACCTATCAGCTATTTGAAGATCACTGTATACGTGTGGACGAGTAATGACTCTCTTATCTACAAATTCTTTGATATAATGACAGTCTACTTCAACGTGTTTGGTCCTTTTATGACAAATTGGATTAATAGCAATCTGAATAGCACTTGTGTTGTCAGCATGGAAAGGAGTGGGATTAGATTGAGGAAATCCAATTTCTGCAAGTAAACCACGAAGCCAAACAATCTCAGAGCAAGAAGGAGACATTGCTCGATATTTAAATTCGGTGGAATATTTTGATACACGGTCTTGCTTCTTGCTCTTCCAAGATATCAAAGAATCTCCAAGAAACATGCACCAAACCGTGATAGAACGACGAGTATCAGGACATCCAGCCCAATCAAAATCATTAAATGCATTAAGTTGAATCTCAGAACCACTAGGAAAGAATAATCCATGAGTAGATGTTCCCAAGAGATATCGAATGATGCGACGGACAACCACCAAATGTAGATGGTGGGGAGCCTGCATAAATTGACTGACTTGTTGAACTAGAAAAGAGATATCAGGTCGAGTAATAGTAAGATAATTTAGGCTCCCAACTAATTGCCTATACAAAGTTGGATCAGGAAGAAGATCTCCTTCTGCACGACAATACTTTACATTCAATTCCAATGGAGTGCTTACAGAGGAAGATTCTTGAAGACCAACCAAAGCAATCAAGTCCTGAGTATATTTGTATTGGTTCAAGAACACACCTAAAGAATTATAATGAACTTCTAACCCCAAAAAGTATGTAAGAGTACCAAGATCTTTCATATGAAAAGAATCCTTAAGTTGCTATTGGAGGCTAGTGATTAGTGAAGAATCAGCTCTTATGATAATAATGTCATCTACATACACCAAATGAAGAACACAACCTGTAGATGTTTTTCAAAGAAGCAAAGATAAGTCATATTTGCTATGCTCAAAAGAGAATTGAAGTAAAGTAGACCGAAACTTTTAAAACCAAGCTCTCAGAGCTTATTTTAATTCATATAAAGACCGCTTCAACTTGCATACATCTGATGTAGGTGATGAGAACAAACTAGGTGGAGGTTTCATATAAATATCTTCTTTGAGATCACCATGTAGAAAAGAATTTTTGACATCCATTTGATGAAGAGGCCAATTTTTTGATGCATCAATGGCAATAATAGTTCGTATCGTAGTCATTTTAGCTACAGGTGCAAAAGTCTCCTCATAGTCTACACCATAATCCTGTTTGTTGCCAAGGACCACCAATCGAGCTTTGTATCGATCAAGAGTTCCATCAGAATGAAGCTTAATTGAATAAACCTATTTACATCTAATTGGACGGAATAAACCCTTTCCCTCCCTTCTTTTCTTTAGTACTCTTCTTGTTCCACAATTTAATTTCATTGCCTGAATGGATTTTGATACAGTAGAAGTCTTCTACTTATTTATTTTTCTTTCTTCGTATAACTGGAAATCTTCTGAAGCAAATTCTGAGAACTCGCTGAGGGCACATGTTCAGAAATGGGACTTGTCTGTTGCATTTCGGTCTCGATTTGTTGATCCTCAAGTATGCTTGTCTTTTCTTCTTCATGCAATTTTCTTTTCTCTATGTTGTTTCTGGTCCTTTGCTCGTTTGTCCTCCAGCGAATGCGTTCTATGTAAGGCCTTGTATAAACAAACTTGCCAATAATCGTGTATCGACACTCCTCAGCCATCACCCCATAGTAGTCACTCGATTTGAAGATTATAGCAAGCATACCATTGTGAGTTGATTCGGGCTTTGACATTTGGGTCTCCATTATACATCATGCTCTATGACCTACGTATTGCGTCTTGACTATCAAAGTGTGTGCATACTGATGCCAAATATTTGGGCCTAAAAAATATCTTCCAAGAAATTTCGGAGCCGTACAACTTATTAACCAGCTACATCTAGAGCGATAAACTCAGATTCTATTATAGAGCGAGCGATACACGTCTATTTGGAAGATTCCCAAAAGACTTCTTGTCACACCCCGAGACTACCCCCAAGACGTGGACACGGGACCTAGGACCACAAGTGATCCCAAGCTAACCCTGCTGGCATGATCATGAGCATACTAAAGATAATAAACTGATGCGGAAGCTGAATCATAAATAAAATGAAAAGATGGGGAATACCCATATACTATAACTGAGATATAAGAAAAACTGATGAGTTTAATACAAAGGAAATATTAACTCAAAACTAAGCTGAATCTAACTATGTCTGAAATAAGCCTCTAAACTGACTAGAA
>JAJOOS010001898.1:0-28274 GCA_029582725.1 Solanum chiquidenum
GTGGTGGAGGAGGTATTGTTAGGGACAAAGATTGTCGACTGATATCAATTGTCTTATATGTTTATAATCGCTATTCATTTTTTCTTAACATAATATCATATATTTTGTTTTTCAGGATGCTGTAATGTCTAAGATCACATCTGCATCTCAACTTGTAGATGAATCTCAACTTGTAGATGAATCTGGTGAGTCACCGACAGTAGATTTTTCAAAGATTTACATGGATGAAGTGGGTGGGGTTAAGAAGGCTTGTATATATGGTCTTGGTTCTCAAGCAGTGTTCTATGAGAACATTGGTTCATCATCTGCTTCAACTACTCAACCTCAAGATTGTAGTTTTGATGCTCGAGTGAAGGAATATGTTCAAGAAATGAAAGAGGAGATGAAGCATGAGATGAGAGAGTAAATGAGAGAAGAGATACGACATGAATTGCATGAAGAAATGAAACATGAAATGTAGCTAGAAATGCAAGAACAAGTTGATAAGATTCTCCAAGAACATTTGCCCATCCTCATAGCTGGGCTGCCTAAACCACCCCCTAGTACATTGCCCACTGGTACACCTCCAACTGGTACACCACCTTAGCTTAGACATGACCCATTATCAAATAATGATATGAGTCATTTAAATTTTTCAAACTATCCTAGGTAGATTTTGCATTGTTTGTTCCGTATTTGGATTTATTTTGAACTCTTCATCTTAAATTTTGCATTGTTTGTTTCCTTATTTGGTTTTATTTTGAACTCTTCATCTTAGGTTTTGCATTTTCAGTTTCTGTATTTATTTTGAATTAATCTTTGGTTTTGCATTGTTTATTCAAGTTATAATTTATCAAAGAACCACTGTATGTTTCCAGACTTTTTAAGATTCGTAAAAGCTATTGATTAATATAAATATATAAAGTGAAACTTTACTATCGAATTACTATTTAGTCAGTAATATGTCAATATACATTACCAATCAATCACTAACCAAATATTGAACATAAATGATATACATTACCAACAAATTAACAGTCAGTTAGTAAGCTTCCTAACAAATTAGTAATGAGCTTTTTGTGTTTCTAAAATACTAACCAATTAGTAACGTAAGTTACAAAAGTAGATAGTCATACTTACTTACAGATTTAAAATTCGTTGGTAATTTACTAACGAAATACCAACACACTTTTACTAACTCTTTTGCTCTTCGTTAGTAAACTTACCAACAATATTCCAACCAAAAATTGGTTGGTGAATTTACAAACGAAAATTCGAAGGCGACATTTCAACAATTGCCAACAAGTTGTTTATGTGTTTACCAACTGAATTTTAGTCGGTAATTTTACCAACTAACTGAAATGGGTTGGTAAAAATTAGTGATAAGCTTTTTAGCAACGGATTAACATTAGTTGGTATTCAGTTGGAAAATTCATTTGCTAACCAATTTAATCAATTTACCAACTGATAATTTTGTTGGTAATTCAGGGGTTTTTTGTACTGACGGCTTTCCGTCCCCGCGCCTTCTTTAGCTAGCGCATTCGCTACTTTGTTCTGCTCCTTGTACACATGTGTTGGGGTTGAGATTCCTATCTGGTCCATCAACAAACTGCATTCAAAGAGGATGTTAGTTTAGAATAAATGTCCATTAAGGAGTATTGAGATAATAGTCATGGAGTCAATATTTAATTCCAATAGTGTTATCCCTTTTTGTCTGGCCAGTTTTAGGCCATGGGAGAAGTGCCATGAGTTAAGCTTGGGTGGGCTTGTTTTTTGCTGAAGCCCATAGCCACTATCTAGTATGGTTTCAGATTACACCTCACATGCTGTCACAATCCGAGTCTACATCCTGGACGTGGCCGGCACTCGAGAATCATTGTTGGTCCCTAAGCGAATCCTCATCCTGGCGGACTACAAGAGGAAGACTAACTCAAGCATACATAAGCTTAAAATTGAATTAAATTCATTCAACTCAAATACTCAACTGTAAGAATTCTAAACAATATTCAAAAGAAAGTAAATACAGAAAAACTCCTCAACTCTGTCTATCTCTGAAGCCTCTACTATCACAGAAGGATATCGAGAGAAAACCCACGACATCTCCAAACTACCAACTGTAAGGTAAAGGTGAAGTCCTCCAGAATATAAGAAGGCTCACCGAAGCTAACTGAAATATCACATGGCCTCAACGAAACGCTTGTTGACGATCCTGAATACATGTATCTACATCATGAAACAATGCAAGCGAAATGACGTCAGTACATTGAATGTACGAGCATGTAAGGGTAATTCTAAAGCACAAACATAAGCTTGAACTCATAAAAAGGAAACATACTTACCTCGTCTCATCTCACTCAACTCGACTCAACTCAAGAATACTCAACTCAACTCAAGGATACTGAACTCAACACAAGGATACTCAACTCAACTCAACTCAAGGATACTCAACTCAACTCAAGGATAAAACAACAATAAAAGATTCAATATATGGAAAACTTTTTAAAAACAATAGATAATAACTCAATTGTATGTAAAAATACAATAATAACTCATTTGTATGTAAGAATACAATAATAACTCAATTGTATGTAAGAACACAATAATAACTCAATTGTTTGTAAGAAAACAATATAACTCTTATTTGGGAGATTCTTTAACCGACAAACATCACTATGAGCTATGTGATGATACATCGTCTCGCCCACGCTGCCAGAACTGTCCTATACCTTTCCAGAGTATAATATATCCTCAACTAAGTGGATCCACTAAGCTATGCTTAAAAAAATAATAAGGAATCATCTAAAAAGTATGACCCTTTATCCACGTTGGCATACATGGTTTATGAGGACTTTGAGTTATCTGAACTCGTCCTCATATCGGTGTTCACTACTACTCCCAATAATATATAATCATGCTCATATATTTAAAAACATAACTCTTCATCTGTTTTGAGATAATTATTCAAACTACCCTCTTAAAAGAGGTAGTTGCTCTTGAAATATATTTTAAACTCATAACTCATTTAGAAATCTCAGTTTCTCTTTTATCAATATGAAAATTGATACCTCTGGGAATACATATGTCACGCCCCGAGCCTACACCCTGGACATGACCGGCACACGAGAACCATTGCTGGCCCAAAGCGAACCCTTGGCCTGACTTAACTCTTAGCGGAAGACTTACTCAACAATAAGAGAACTTTAAAAGTAAGGCTTTAACTTAAGATAGCTAACTCAAAATATTTAAAGAAACATTCGCTGGCCAAAACGACAACTCAAGTCTATAACATAACATCTGAAATGAACAACACTCATGAACTAATGTTGTCTAACTATCTATGAAGCCTCTACTAACTGAAATGGACGTCATGACAAGACCCGCGACATCAAATAACAAAACAAAATGATTGAAAGTAAATAAGGGATCCCCCGGAAGCAAGGAGGCTCACCAATAACTCTGGAACTCAACTGGATCAATGAAGCGCTGGATGCTAATCCTGGTTACCTGTATCTGCACATAAAAGATGCAGGCCAAATGGCGTCAGTACATGGAATGTACGAGCATGAGAGGGAAAATCTAAAACAAGACATAAGCTTGAACTGGAACTGAAGAAACACTTACCTCGTCTCAACTCAACTCAACTCATTTCAATATAAAGCAATAGAAATAATGCAGTATAAAGAAAAACTTTAAAACATGTAGATAACAACTAAATGAATTTAAAAATACAATATAAACTCTGTTTGTATGCAAAAGTACAATGTAAAATCTATTTGGGAGATTCTCTAACCGACAACCATCACTATAAGCTATGTGATGATACAATGTCTAGTCCACTCTGCCAGAGCTATCATATACTTTACCGTGGTATAGAACTCCTTAACTTAGTGGATCCACTAGTCTATGATAAAAAGCAATAAGGGAATCATCTAAAAAGTATGACCCTTTTCTATCCACATTGGCTACATAGTTTATGGGGGCTGTGAGTTGTTAGAACTCTCCCCCATATCGGTGCTCAATACTACTCCCAAATTATACTTAGCTCATTATGTTTTAAATAAAAAAATTCCTCTTCCTCAACTTTGAAATTATTACTCAAAAGGTTTTCTCTAAAAAGAGCTAGTACCCATGAACTCTTTTTGAAAATCGATGTTTCCTCGTTTCTTAATTTCTCTGAGGAATACTTAGTTCCCATATACCATTTTAAAGAAAATGAACTCAACTCTACTCTTCCTAAAACTCAACTGCTCAAGTCGTAAAACAAGTTTAAAAGGTTTGTAAAAGACTCTTAAAATGACTCGAAGAACTCTCAAGACTTGATTCTTAGCTCTACCTTGAATTTGAATTATGAATTCAAGGTAATGATTCACGATGCGAATGATTTCTAGATGTTTAGAAGTAGATTAGAGTAGTTAGAATCAATAGGGAGTTAAGGTACACTTTAGGAGAACTTAGACGAGTAAAACGACGGAAAAAGGGTGGGGGCAGGTTACCCTGGCGCACTGTTGGCTCCCCTAAACTTCAGAGACTCCATTTTGGCGCACTGCTGGAGTGCCACGCTAGACCTGCTGGCGCATCTGGGGCGTGCTGCGCCACCCTTCCCCAGTCAATTATGACGAATTTTTCTACTCATTTTCTGACCTTAATTCGACTAGAATCGATTTCTTATCTCAAATTCTCCTTAGATTCAATTACCCAATACAAGTATACGTGAATCTACTAAAAACTACCTCAAATCGATAACTCTTATCTCAAGAACTCATCAAAACCTTAACAATCAAGATTCCGAATGAACTTCATGAAAACTCATCAAGAACTGAAATCCTTCAACTTTCAAGAATGAAATTACGCTGAAAATAACATGATTGGCGTGTGGGTGAACAAATCCAACACTATGAGAACTCACATACTTCTTAGGGATCACACCCTTGGCGAAATCCTCGACAAAACTCAAGAATCTTGACATACACCTTGAACTTTTCTCCTTTTCTCCTCTTCTTGAACTCCTCTCAAAACCCTAAGCGTAATTTGATTTGGGAAAACAGAACAAAATCAGTTTAGACCCCTAATTATTTACTAAAAATGCTTAAATCTGAAAGGGTAAGGAAAAGGCCAAAATACCCCTAATATTTTCAGGTAACTTTCCTTAAATGGACAACCTAGTTTCAAACGGGGATATCTCCCTGATACAAGCTCGAAAATTAGCAAACTCAGCGGCGTTGGAAAGAGGATTAAAAGATGTTTCATTTGATAATTTATGGGCCACCTAACTCATCATGTACTAAAAGTTATGATCATTTGAAGTTGACCCAAAACTCCTAACTCATGCATAACTTGCAAAATTTCAGATTTTGCTATTTCCAATTTAGATCTCTCTATTTTTAGCTCTTTTAAATACCGAGGTGTTACAACA
This sequence comes from Solanum chiquidenum, assembly GCA_029582725.1. NCBI lineage: Eukaryota > Viridiplantae > Streptophyta > Magnoliopsida > Solanales > Solanaceae > Solanum > Solanum chiquidenum. The sequence goes on from JAJOOS010001898.1 coordinate 5,393, forward strand.
TAGTCCCCTTATAGTCTTACTCAATTCATACTTGAAAACTCTTTCTCAAAAACATATCAAAATCATATTTTAATATGATCATTGATGACTCGGGAATGCATATTGCATAAACATTGATGGTATATCTATATACCATAATGCTCATACATTGATGGCATACTCGATTGTCATACTAATCATGTTTTAGAATCTCTTTTCTCAAAACTCATCTTTACTTTCTCAAAACTCAGTTTAAGAACTCAAGTGTTGGCTTTAAAAAAGTTTTTCAAAATTTATAACTTAAATCATAGGGTTCATGTGGAATTATGGACATGAATGACTCAACTCAGGGATATTAATAGCAATAAGGAAACTCAGTACTTAGAACTCAAGACTCAAGAACTCAAGGAATCAAGAACTCGAAACTCATAACTCAACGATATTTCTCCTCTCAATGATACTCAATTTATGGAGTTCATGCGGAATTATGGATATGGGCCTCATGATATTAACCTATTCATATAAGCATTCATGTCTCATAGTACGCTTGGTCTCGCAAACTCATGATTTACTCTCAATGGCAAGCAACATAATGGTACGCCATGCATATTCTTATATTAGATATCTTAATGAATCGTGCTTATCATATTTCTCCCTAAAGTCCTTTCAGTAATCCTTTTTAGTTTTGGTGAGTGATGTTGTTGATAGTAGTTGTATGATGATAGAGGAGAGGATTGCTATTTCTTACTATGATAGTGATCGGTGTGTTTATTCCATCTAAGGTTATGAATATAGAGGAAGAAGGAGATAAGGTTTTACAATGAGTACTAAGTCATCTTCCTAGTGGTAATGCATGCATGTTCAGTTGGTAGAGATGATGAGAGGATGAGAAGTTCTTAGAAAGTGGGTTAGTAGGAGTCTATAGAGTGGATAAGGTTCTAAGCTTGAATCTGGTATTGTTAACATGTGGACAATACGTGATACATTAGGTGTTTCGTAATATGAGCTCAAGGTTAGATGAATGTAGCGGTAATGAGTAGTGTTTTTGGATGAGATTTCCTACAGAGGTATAAAACCCGAATCTTGTGATTTAGATCAGAATAATCACCCTATGTTAAGTACTTTGTGATTCCAAGTTACACTTGAATAAATTAAGAATTACCCCTTTCCATTCTTAGACCAGCCGTCATTCGAGGATGAATGATTCCAAGGGGTAGATATTGTAACACCCGAAAATTTATAAGTTAAGACTCAAACCATTCTTCATTTAGTTGTAAGGTCATATCGGGTGATTCATAAATTACCCATGTGTGTAAAGGTAAATTCTTTAGTGTGGGAATTATTTGGATATGAAAGTTTCCTTATCGATTAAGTTTTGATGTAAGATTCTACTTGGGTCAACTTCAAACGACCATATCTCTTAGAATATAAAGAGCTATGTGGCCCATAACCAATCGAATTAATTAAAGATATTTGAATCTACTTTCAAACGCCACTAATTTTGCGTCAATCCAATTTCTAAGTAAAAATGTATGACCATTTTAGTAACTGATATTGTGCAGTAACAAATTAGCCAACGTGAAAACATTAAAAATGGTCTTTTTGTCTTTTTACCTCCAAGAAAACCCTAAACACATTTTTGACTAATAAAAGGCCAAAAACAATCAGATTTTCATCTTTTAATCCATAATTTTCTTCTCTCTCAAACCCTAGGGCAAAACCCTAAGGAAAAATCAAAGTAGAAGACTTTATTCAAGATTCATTTCATCTTTTTCAAGATTCTTTTAATCTTTTTCAAGATTCTTCTTATATGTAAGTCCTTCTCCAAAAATTTCATTCTTTCCGACTCAAATTTCTCCATACAATTATGACTCACTAATGAAAATCATAATTCTTGGTCATAGAGATTTCAAGAAACTAATTCAAGAATCTCAAGAAAGGTTTTCTTGATTGTTCTCCTTCAAGCTAGGGTTTCAAAGCTTCTAAGGCTATCATAGTGTTTGAATAGTTCATCCTCACGCCCTACATGTAATTTCAAATTAGTAAAAGAGTAATCTAATATTCTGCCCCTATATTTGAGTATTCTTGAGATGAGTAAATTTTGAGTTCTCTAGTTCCTATTTTCTTTTTCTTTTTTGAAATTCTACTCCTAATTATTGAATTGCTATATGTTATGCAATAACATTCTTGAGTTGACTCATTCATGTCCATAATTCTGCATGAACCCTATGAATTGAGTTATAAATTTTGAGAAGCTTTTTAAAGCCAACACTTGAGTTTTAAACTAATTTTTTTGAGGAAGTAAAGATGATTTTTGAGAAAGAGTTGTATTCATGAGTTTCTATATGGTTATTTAGGTCCTCAAGTTGAGTCGTTCATGTCTATAATTCCGCATGAACCCTACGAATTGAGTTATAAGTCTTGAGAGTCTTTGGAAGCCAATCATTGTGTTTCAAACTCAGTTTTGAGAAAAAGTTTAAAGGTTCTATTTCATAAAGACTTAAGAGTTTCTAATGTTATTTTATTCATATATATATATTCATATACATATGTACCTATGTTAATTATTGGACTTGAAAGATAAGTTCATAAGTGCATGTTTTCAAGAAGGTAAACATGTCTTATGTTTTGAAAAGTATTTCAAATAATGTACAAAGTCCATTCTTTGTAATGGGTGAATTGAAAACAAAGTTATGTTAATTATTTTGGGAGTAGTACCAAGAACCAACTTGAGTTAGAGTCTTTTATGATTCGGAAGTTCCACAAAACTACGTAGCCGGCGTAGGATAAAATAGCACTGATTCTTCATGCGACTCTTCACTGCCTTTGAGAAGGCTAATTAGATGGATACATAGTCACGATATCATCTCATACCCATGACAAGGTATATGATAGGACCTTGCAACATGCAGCAGGATGTTGTATCATTGTTAGGCTCATAGTAATGGTTGTTGGTTAGAGAAACTCCCCACAAGTTAAAGTACATTATTTTCATATTGCTTTTATTGCATATCTTATTGTAAAGCTTCAATGGTTTTCACTACATGTTCATGTATTTATTCAGTTGAGTTTCTTTCGGTCATTCAGTTAAGTTGTTTGTTTACTCAACCATATTACGTACTCATGCATTCCATGTATTGATGTCATTCGACCAGCATCTTTTTATGATGCCGATATATGTGTTCATGATTATCAACAGGTGCTTCGTTGATATCACTCTACACTCCATTTAGCTTTGGTGAGCCTCCTTGTATTCTAGAGGACTACACTGTTACTTTTCAGTTAATAGTTTTGAGGTGTCTTGGGTCTTTCCCGACATCCTTCCTTAATAGTAGAGGTTTCATAGATAGGCAGTTTTGCCGAGTCTTTTAATTTCAGATATTTTATTTAAAATTTATCTTTCATATTCAGTATATTCAGTGAAGTTTTGAGATTTAGTAAGTGTTTTTAAAATGTTTCTTTCAATTTGACGCTTATGTATGCTTGAGTTAGTCTTCCGCTTGTAGTCATCCAGGATGAGGGTTCGCTTGGGGTCTAACAATGGTTCTCGAGTGTCGGCCACGTCCAGGGTGTAGGCTTGGGGCATGCCAAACTTGGTATCAGAGCACAAAGTTCAAGTGTCCTAGGGTGTCTATGAAGTCGTGTCAAGTAGGATCTTATTTATGGTTTTGAGGGCCCCACTTCTATAGATGAGAGACTACAGGAACTTAGGAAAAATTTCCTTCTTTCATACTCTAAATCATGTAGTAGAACTGTGTCATATGTAATTTATTCTAACTTGTGTGTTCTCATATCCATTCTACTACCCCTCATACTAAAGGTGGTTGAAAAGTAAATCCTAATATCCTTATGGATGAGTTATTCTAAGCAAAAATATCTTGAGAAAGTCATGAGACTGCAGAGGAGCTTGAGAGAAGCCCGTGAGTGAGCTTAAGTGTTCTGATCCGAAAGAATGCACTCTTATTCATGTGAATCATGCGTTAAAGCTAAAAGCGAGATGTACTCCCAGACTCTCTTCTCTAAACCTTGTTCAGTTGAGACCCTTATGACGAAGCATATTTTAGAGCTTGGGTGGTATTTTCACCCGAAAAGATAGTATGTGTTATGAGATAATGAGCAGTAGTAGTAGAAGTGCCAGAGTTAGAGGAAAGTATGCAGAGGTATAGTAATCTAAGAAAGAAGAGGGTGATGAAGCAAATTATGTTGTTGTAGTCATTCACCCAGTAAGTTATTAATGAGGGGTTTTCCCTTATAGGTAGACTAAGAAGTGATGAGTTTGTGTATATTTCAAAATAGAAGGTAGAGTAAGATTTACTAGTATGGATGAGTTGGAGTATACTTTAACCAGAAGGGAGTTTATTTCAATGGAACAAGTTGTTAGTGAAGGCCAAGTATAGGTGTTGAATACAAGAGTAGAGTATTCATGAGGTGATAGATCTAAGCTAGGCTTATGATTTTTAAGGGAGAACCCTTCAGATTTAGAGTGTTATAAAACTAATTAGGCAATGAAGTATAGTGAATGGGTAAATAGTACTTAAGTTGTGAAAGGAAGTGTGGTGGTAAGTTGTAAGTATGAAGACTAAGAGGTAAAGATTGACTACTTTTCATGAGGTCGTAGTAGGCGTGTGCTTCTTAATTTTTATCTGGTAGTTGTAAGCTAGTATAGTAAGCAAGAAATCATGTTGATATCTGTAACGACTTGTTCCAGTCGTTATAGAAAAGCCAACGGGGAAAAAATTTAGGCCAGAAAACTTTTTCGTAGTATCTTAAAATTTCCCAACCTAGACCAGATTTGGACGAAATCGGAGTCATTAAAGTCTAGGGAAATCTGGTAGCAATTGGGTGATTTAATTATGATTTTGATTACATGAGTAGATAGTGTTAAGGAATCCATACGACTTTATGAAATTGAATTCGGGTGAGTAGAACTCTCAAAATTGATCTTAGCATGAACGAGAATTTTGGAGTGTCGTTGGTTGAAGGTGTGTTGTGAAATGTGGTCTTGGAATTATTAATTTTGCTCACTAGTTCCGTGCAAGTCGTTGAGGTGGGATTTCTGCCGCCAAGACGAGGTCGTTGTAGCGGGGTGAGTGCCGTCATGGCAGGGCAGATGCGACTTAAAGTCGGAAATAAACCCCAAAACCATTTTATTCTACAATTTTCAAACTTGAGAGCTAAGGAAAGAATGCAGGGTTTTTCTTGATAGTTTTCCACCATTCTTGAGACTAAAGGTAAGATTTTCACTCCACGAATCCATTTTTCGATCCGTAGAACATAATCTAATGGGTAATTATCGATGGGGAAGAGTGTTGATCTGAGAATTATGGTGGAAAAACCCTAATTTGGGTATGATCTAGGGTTGATAGAATTGTTAGTAATTCGAGTAATTAGATATTGTTTATTGATTCCCGTGTTAAATTAATTGCTTGTAGAACAAGAACAAGCGAAACGAATCCGGAAAGGGAAGAATCAAGTTTCTTAGGGGATTCAAGCTTTGTTTGAGGTAGATGATGGTTGTGATTCTATGATTGTGTGATATATGTTTGTTCTTGCTTCATTATGATACATTTATGTATGTGAAAGTTGCATTATTGATCACACTTGTTGTAAATGAAGATAGATGAATGATGAATGCCATGAATCATGACTTGATTGTATGATTATGAGAATGCACTTTGTGATTGTGATTGTGGCTTGTTGAATGGATCGGGTGTTGCGTTCCAACACTTTAACTTGGATCGGTTTCCATATTCCGGCATAATTATGGGATCGGTTGCCACGTTCTGGCATATTCATTGGATCGGGTACCACATTCTGGTATGCTAATAATTTGGGTTTGGGTTCTATGAGAGGTCCAATGACTTGATATAACTGTGATATTTGAGAATCGTAAAACAGTTCGTTGTTGTAAATGATGATGATATTGCATATGTTCGGTGTATGCATGTTATTGTACTGTATTTTTGACTTATGTATGTTGCACTTACTGGGATAGCCATGTGATCTTACCAATACACTGTGGTTGTGTACTGATACTGCACTTGCTCTTTCTTTGTTGAGTACAGGTCATCTTCAGGCGGCTATTGACAGACCTCGCTTAGAAGATCAGTGATCGTTCGAATTCAAGGGTGAGCCAGTTCTTTCGGGCCTCCATGAGTTCTCTTTCTGTCTATGTCCACATTTCGGACGTAGACTCTCTTGTTATTTATTAGTTCATTAGTTTGGGGTTGTATCCCTTCTTGTTTAGACTTGTTGAACTTTTGATGCTTTGGTACATTGACTTTCAGGTTCTAGGTAGTATTTCCGCATTTGTTTAGATGTTAGACTTTTGTTAATGTTTATGGGAACTCACTAATTCTTTCCTTAGCATTTAACTTGCTTTAGTAACTTAAATGCCTTAGTATTTTGATTAAAGTTGGTTAGTTAATTAGTATTAATGGTTCTCCCACCGGAGGGTTAGTGTGGGTGTCAATCACGATGGTCTGGGTCATGAAAAAGTTGGTATCAGAGCCTAGGTTTGTTGATCTCGATGTACCAAAATGAGTCTAGTAGAGTCTTGCAGAATGGTACAGAGACGTTTATACTTTTCTTCTAGAGGCTATAGGACTTTAGGAAATCTCTCTATTTTCTCTAGTCTCCTTTCGTGCTATAACTTGATTCCAATTGGTATTTGACTATTTAAATTGGTATCTAACCTCCTTCACTCTTATGTCTGCAAATGATTAATACAAGATTCAACGGTGTCAGGCATGTAGCTCCCGTCAATGCTCCAGCTGAGGAATCTGCAGCGAGAGATCGCGATCGAGGCAGAGGTAGAGGAAGAGCTAGGGTTAGAGGCCGAGGAAGAGTGGTGCCTACTAGGGATGGAGCACCGGTTTAAAATGTTCCCAGAAATAAGGCCCCTCATGTGCATCATGAAGAGATAGAGGAGGATGTTTAGGCTGAAAATGTTGAGAAAGTTGGGCAAGAGGAAGAGGTACATGCTGAAACTACAGGTATTTCTCTTTTGGACCCAGTGTTAGCTCAGCAAATCATGTCATTCTTGAAAGGGTTGGTTGGTCCTGGAGTGCTTCCCTTTGTTCAAGAAACTCAAACTCTTACTAATCCCCCTGTTCTATCACTGCACCCAAGGTGGGTGGGACTGGAGGTAATGCTGCTTTCTTCCGTCCTTTGTTGGGTTATGTTATGACTGGTAATGAACATGAAATGTTGACTAAGTTTTTGAAGCTAAATCCTCCTATATTTCTTGGTTCTGAGAGTGAGGATACTTGTGAGTTTATCTTAGACTGCTATGAGAGGCTTGATAAGTTGGGAATTGTCCATCAGCATGGGGTTGAGTTTGTGACTTTTCAACTTCGAGGTGAGGCTAAGCAGTGGTGGAGAGCTTATGTGGAGTGCAAATCTTCAACTTTACCCCCACTCTCTTGGACCCAGTTTCATGCTCTGTTCTTAGAGAACTATGTGCATAAGACTTTAAGAGATTGCAAGAAGAATGAGTTCATGGCTTTAGAGCAAGGTGGTATGTCTGTGGCTTCTTATAAGGCCAAGTTTCATGCCTTGTCTAGATATGCTACTCAATTGGTGACTACTGAGAAGGAGAGGATCCATTTATTTATTAGGGGACTAAATTCTGAGTTACAGGTGTTATCTGTTCATATGACCTCTGCAGGGAGGAGCTTTAATGAGGTAACAGACTTCGTTAAGAAAGTGGAGGGGGTGAGGCGAGACGGTCAGGCTAAGGCATTGGCTAAAAGGGCCAAGAACTTGGGTAACTTTCAAGGTTCTTATTACAAAGGGTCATGGAGGCTAACACTTGCAGCCAAGCCAATTCAGTCCACTATGGCCGCCTCTACAGGTAATTAATCCGGAACTCCACCTCATAATTTGATTCAGGATAGCTAGGGAGCTGCACCTTCTGCGGGCAGCAGGCCATCTTTTGATCATACATGTTACAACTGTGGTGAACCTAGGCATATGAGGAGAGATTGTCCCTACCTGTGCATGTTCGATTCCGTGCAGCAGCAGTCTAGAGCAGTGGTACCCATGGGAAATGGTAATAATGGTCGAGGGCGTCCATAAGGTGGGCAAGGAAGTAATCAGCGAGGCTATGGGGGTAAAGGAAATGGTAAAGCAGGCAGAGGTGCAGCGTAGCCAGGCAGGGAAGTCTCCCGTCAAGATGATAGGTCTTAGTGTTATGCCTTTCCGGGCAAGAATGAGGCAGAGGCGTCTGCCACAATGATCACTGGTACTATTCTTGTCTGTGATCGGATGGCTAATATGTTATTTGATTCGGGTTCTACTTATTCTTATGTATCCATGCGATTTGCCTCAGAATTTTCTATGATTTGTGATATACTTGATGCCCCCATCCATGTTACTACCCCTGTTGGAGAGTCAGTCATAGTCACCCATGTTTATCGTGCTTGTCCTATTTTATTTATGGGTTTTCAGACTTGGGCAGATTTGGTGATTTTGGATATGACTGACTTTGACATAATCTTAGGCATGACTTGGTTGTCCCCCTATTATGATGTGCTTAACTGTAATACTAAGTTTGTGACTCTAGATATTCCGGGAAGGGAAAAATTAGAGTGGGAAGGGGTGTACAAGCCTAAGCAAGCTAAGATCATATCCTCCATCCGGGCTAGTAAATTGGTAGGGCAGGGTTTTTTGGTGTATTTGGCTCATATTCGGGATATTGAGGTTGAGTCTCCATCTATTGAGTCTATTCCTTTGGTGTCAGAATTTAGAGAAGTGTTTCCTAATGATTTGCATGGTATGCCTCTGGATAAAGATATAGATTTCTGCATTGATTTAGAACCTGGTACTCATCCCATTTATATCCCTCCATATTGCATGACTCCAGAAGAATTAAAGAGAGCTTAAGGCTCAAATCCAAGATCTTCTTGATAAGAGATTTATTCATCCTAGTGCTTCCACATGGGGTGCTCCAGTTTATTTGTTAAGAAGAAAGATGGCAGTATGAGGATGTGTATAGATTACCAGCATTTGAATAGGGTCACTAATCGGAACAAGTATCCTTTGCCTCGAATAGATGATCTTTTTGACCAATTGCAAGGTGCATAAGTTTTCTCTAAGATTGATCTAAGGTCTGGCTACCATCAGTTGAAAATTAGGCCTGAGGATGTGCCAAAGATGATGTTTAGAACCCGCTATAGGCACTATGAATTTATAGTTATGTCTTTTAGTTTGACTAATGCGCCTGCATCTTTCATGAGTTTAATGAATGGTGTGTTCAATCCATTTCTTGATTCTTTCGTCATAGTCTTTATTGATGATATTTTGGTCTATTCAAAAAGTGTGGAAGAGCATGCCGACCATCTTCGTATTGTTCTGGGTGTTCGTTGGAAACAAAGGTTGTATGCTAATTTTTCTAAGTGTTAATTTTTGTTGACCTCTGTTACATTTTTGGGACATGTAGTTTCAAAAGAAGGGGTAATGGTAGATCCTCAAAAGATTGAGGCGGTTAAGAATTGGGTTCGGCCTAGCTCTGTGATGAAAGTTAGGAGTTTTGTGGGGCTCGCTAGCTACTATCATCGACTTTTGAAGAACTTTGCTCCTATTGCCATTCATTTGACAAATTTGACCAAAAATGAGATACCATTTGAATGGACTAAAAAATGTGAGGAGAGCTTCCAAAAGCTCAAGACTCTTTTGACCACCGCACCCATTCTAGCATTACTGGTTGAGGGCAAAGATTTAATTATTTATTTTGATGCTTCACATTCTGGTTTGAGTGTTGTGTTGATGGAGGATAAGAATATTATAGCTTATGCATTGCTTCAATTAAAGGTGCATGAGAGGAATTACCCAACACATGATTTGGAGTTGGCAGCGGTAGTGTTTGCTCTTAAGATCTGGCGACATTATCTGTATGGTGTTAAGTGTGAGGTATTTACTAATCATCGTAGTTTACAGCATGTGTTTACTCAAAAGGATCTGAATTTGAGACAGAAAAGGTGGATGGAGTTACTCAAGAATTATGATGTGACCATTCAATATCATCCGGGCAAGGCCAATGTGGTGGCAGACGCTTTGAGTCGAAAAGCGGCGAGTATGGGTAGTTTAGCTTGCTTGAGTGTATCCAAGAGACCCTTGGCTAAGGAAATCCAGACCTTGGAGTCTAAATTCATGCAGTTGGGCATCTCAGAGAAAGGTGGGGTGTTAGCTAGCATTGAAGTTAGGTCCACGTTCATTCAGAAGATCAAGGCCAAACAATTTAAGGATGAAAATTTGAATGAACTTAAGAAGAAGAATGTGAGTGGTAAGGCACAAGAGACCACTCTTGATGCAGATGGTGTGCTTAGTTTTAAAGGAATGATTTGTGCTCTTCGAGTTCATTACTTGATTTAGAAATTATTGACAGAATCCCATGGTTCGCGATATTCCATTCATCCGGGTGCGACCAAGATGTACCAAGATTTGAAGTGAATTTATTGGTGGTCGGGCATGAAGAAAGATATCGCGGAGTTTATGGCTAAGTGTCAAAATTGTCAACAAGTAAAGTATGAGCACCAAAGGCCTGCAGGTTTGCTTCAGAGAATGCCAATTCCGAAATGGAAGTGGGAAAGGATAGCCATGGATTTTGTGGTTGGTCTTCCCAAGACTTTGAGGAAGTTTGATTCTATTTGGGTAGTGATTGACAGATTGACAAAGTCAGCCCATTTTATTCCGGTAAGAATAGATTATAATGCTGAACAATTGGCTAAGGTGTATGTGAAAGAGATAGTGAGGTTGTATGTGGTGCCCTTTTCTATCATTTTAGACCGTGGTACCGAATTCACATCCAAGTTTTGGAGGAAATTACATGATGAATTGGGAACACAACTCACTTTTAGTACTGCTTTCCATCCACAGACGGACGAGCGATCAGAGAGGGCATTGGGATAAGTTCTTACCTTTGTGTGAGTTCTCTTACAATAATAGGTATCACTCCAGCATTGATATGGCACCGTTTGAGGCATTATATGGGAGGGGATGTAGATCACCCATAGGATGGTTCGAGGCTAGAGATGTGAAACCTTTGGGGGTGGATTTAGTGAAGGATGCTCAAGATAAGGTGAGAGGTATTCAAGCTAAGCTTATAGCAGTCCAGAGTAGACAGAAAAAGCATGTGGATCATAAGGTAAGAGACATGACATTTCAAACTGGTGAGAATCTTCTTCTTAAGGTATCACCCATAAAAGGGGAGATGAGATTTGGCAAGAAGGGCAAGCTAAGTCTGTGATACATTGGTCCCTTCGAGGTTCTCGAATGTGTAGGGCCAGTGGCTTATAGATTGGATTTACCTCCTAGTCTATCGGGAGTTCATCTAGTATTTCATATGTTCATATTAAAGAGATATCATGGTGATGGGGACTACATCATAAAATGGGACTCAATTGTGTTAGACAAAGACCTCCAATATGAGGAGGAATCGGTTGAAATTCTTGATCGTGATGTGCGTAAGCTGAGAACCAAGGAGATTAAGTCCGTGAAAGTTCAATGGAAGCATCGTCCAGTCGAGGAAGCTACTTGGGAAACCAAGAGGAACATGCGAGACAAGTATCCCCAATCGTTCGTCGATTCAGGTACTACTCCATTCTTTCTTTAGCCTGCTTTCCTAAGTTTGTCACTCGGGGACGAGTGATGGGTAAATTGGTATCTATTGTAATGAAATATTCTCGTCGTTATAGAAAAGCCAACAGGGAAAATTTTTGGGCCAGAAAACGTTTTCGTTGTATCTTAGAATTTCCCAACCGATCCCAAATTTAGATGAAATCGAAGTCATTAAAGTCTAGGAAAATCTGGTAGCAATTGGGTTATTTAATTATGATTTTGATTACATGAGTAGATAGCTAAGGCGTTAAGAAATCTATACAACTTTACGGAATTGAATTCGGGTGAGTAAAACTCCCAAAATTGATCCTAGTGTGAACGGGTAGTTTCGGAGTGTCGTTGGTTGAAGGTGTGTGGTGAAATGGGCTCTTAGAATTATTAATTTTGCTCACTGGTTCCGTACTAGCTGCTGAAGTGAGATTTCTGCCTCCAGGGCGGGGCCGCTGTAGCGGGGTGAGTGCAGACACGACTTAAAGTCAGAAATAAACCCCAAAAATGTTTTATTCTGCAATTTTCAAACTTGAGAGCTAAGGATCGAACCCAGGGTATTTCTTGACAGTTTTCCACCATTGTTGAGGCTAAAGGTAAGATTTTCACTCCCTGAATCCATTTTTCGATCCATAGAACGTAATCTAATGTGTAATTATTGGTGGGGAAGAGTTTTTATCTGAGAATTATGGTTGAAAAAGCCCTAATCTTAGTATGATGATTAGGGGTATAATCTAGGGTTGATAGAATTTTTAGTAATTCGGATAATTAATTATTGTTTTATTGATTCCTGTGTTAAATTAATTGTTTGTAGACCAAGAACAAGTGGAACGAATCTGGAAAGGGAAGACTCAAGTTTCTTAGGGGATTCAAGTTTTGTTTGAGGTAGGTGATGGTTGTAATTCTATGATTGTGTGATATATGTTTGTTCTTGCTTCATTATGATACATGTATGTATGTGAATGTTGCATTATTTATCACACTTATTGTAAATGAAGATAGATGAATGATGAATGTCATGAATCATGACTTGATTGTATGATTATGAGAATGTACTTTGTGATTGTTATTGTGGCTTGTTGAATGGATCGGGTGTTGCGTTCCGACACACTAACTTGGATTGGTTACCATATTCCGACATAATTATGGGATCTATTACCACGTTCTGGTACGCTAATAGTTTGGTTTTGGGTTCTATGAGAGGTCCAATGACTTGATATAACTGTGATATTTGAGAATCGTAAAACAATTCGTAGTTGTAAATGATGATGATATTGTATATGTTCGGTGTATGCATGTTATTGTACTGTTGTTTTGACTTATGTATGTTGCACTTAGTGGGATAGCCGTGTGATCCTACCAGTACACTGTGGTTGTGTACTGATACTGCACTTGCTCTTTCTTTGTTGAGTACAGGTCATCTTCAAGCGGCTATTGACAGACCTCGCTTAGAAGATCAATGATCGTTCGAATTCAAGGGTGAGCCAGTTCTTCCGGGCCTCCATGAGTTCTCTTTCTATCTATGTCCACATTTCGTACCTAGACTCTCTACTTATTTATTAGTTCATTAGTTTGGGGTTGTATCCCTTCTTGTTTAGACTTGTTGAACTTTTGATGTTTTGGTACATTGACTTTCAAGTTCTAGGTAGTATTTCCACATTTGTTTAGTTGTTAGACTTTTGTTGGAGTTTATGGGAACTCACTAATTCTTTCCTTAGCATTTAACTTGGTTCCGTAACTTAAATGCCTTAGTATTTTAATTAAAGTTGGTTAGTTAATTAGTATTAATGGTTCTCCTACCGGAGGGTTAGTGTTGGTGCCAATCACAATGGTCTGGGTCGTGACAATATCCAATATTAGTAATAAATATCACGCTTGAATTTGAGATGAGAGTCGTGGTAAAAAATATTGGCAACATAAGGGCGATGATGTTAGTTTTGAGATCTGATCTGGTAGACTTGACATAGAGTAGGAGATGAGTTAAGAGGTTAGTTACAATGAAGGTGAGTGCTACAAGTATGGGATTCTAACTTTGAGGTAAGAGTAGCGAAGAGTGGTTAAGTTATTAGAGTAACAAAAACATTAAGAGGTGTACTCGAGGATGTATGTAACCAGATGAGGTTCTAATTAAGTTTATTATTTTCCATATATTGCCTAGATAGTATATTTGAGCCATCATTGTGGAATAGGCTGAGGTAAGCATTATTTTTTTTCTTCTTAAAAGTTAAATGAAGTGGCCTTATAAGTCAATGAGAAGAGGTTAATAGAAGAATATTAGAAAGAGGTCTTAGCAGGAGTCTTCGTACCTACTTATGGAGAGTTATGTAGCCATGAGATAAGCCTTCCTGAGTATTAAAGGGAATGTCGACTAATTTAGAGATGATGGAATAGATCCATAGCTTTAAAAACTTCAGCCTCAGACATAATGTGGAGATGATGAGATGAGAAACCAATTCAAGTGTTGAGGATGAGATAGTGATGTTTTTTGAATGAGTTTTAGAGGTTCATCAATCCCTTCATACTCTAGTGTATTCCTCAAAGTTTAGTTATTACAACATCTTGTTGACATTCCTAATATAAGAATATTATCAATGACCTATGCTTATATATTTCAGAGAGATTCACATTTATGCTTGGTTTCCAGAATGAGGGAAAGGACTTTAACCCATTGATCTCAATCATATCCATAAAGTTATGAATATCTGCCCCATGATATAAACCTATTCATATAAGCATTCATGTCTCATAGTACGCTTGGTCTCGCAAATTCATTATTTACTCTCAATGGCTAGCAACATAATTTTACGCAATGCATATTCTTATATTAGATATCTCGAATGAATCGTGCTTATGATCTTTTGTCCTAAAGTCCTTTCAGTATTCCTTTTTAGTTTTGGAGAGTAGTGTTTTTGATAGTAGTTGTGTGATGATGGAGGAGAGGATTGCCATTTCTTACTATGATAGTGATCGGTGTGTTTATTCCATCTAAGGCTATGAATATGGAGGAATAAGGAGATAAGGTTTTACAATGAGTACTAAGTCAGCTTCCTGGTGGTAATGCATGAAAGTTCAGTTGGTAGAGATGATGAGAGGATAGGAAGTTCTTAGAAAGTGGGTTATTAGGAGTCTATTGAGTGGATAAGGTTCTAAGATTGAATATGGTGTTGTTAACATGTGGACAATATGTGATACATTAGGTGTTTCGTGATATGAGCTCAAAGTTAGATGATTGTAGCGGTAAGGAGTAGTGTTTTTGGGATGAGATTTCCTACAGAGGTATAGAACCCGAATCTTGTGATTTAGATCAGAATAATCACCCTATGTTACGTACCTTGTGATTCCGAGTTAGACTTGAATAAAGTAAGAGTAACCCCTTTCAATTCTAAGACCAGTCGTCATTCGAGGATGAATGATCCCAAGGGAGAGATATTGTAACACCCCGAAAATTTCTAAGTTAAAACTCAAACCATTCTTCATTTACTTGTAGGGTCATATCGTAATTCATAAATTACTCTATGTGTAAAGGTAAATTCTTTACTATGGAAATGATTTGAATATGAATTAAGGTCACTAGAATCCCTTAGCACAAAGTAGAGTTGAAAGTTTCCTTATGGATTAAGTTTTGATGTAAGATTCTACTTGGGTCAACTTCAAACGACCATATATCTTTGTATATAAAAATTTATGTGGCCATAACCTATCAAATTAAAAATATTTGATTCTACTTTCCAATGCCACCAATTTCATGTCAATCCAATTTCTGAGTAAAATGTTATGATCATTTTAGTAACTGATACAGTGCAGTGATGAATTAGTCGACGGGAAAACATTAAAAATGGTCTTTTTGTCTCTTTACCTCCAAGAAAACCCTAAAATAATTTCTTGACCAATAAAAGGCTCAAAACAATCAGATTTTTATATTTTAATCCATCATTCTCTTCTCTCTCAAACCCTAGGGAAAAACCCTAAGGAAAAATCTAAGTAGAAGACTCTATTCAAGATTCTTTTAATCTTTTACAAGATTCTTTCAATCTTTTTCAAGATTTTCTTCATGATAAGTCCTTCTCCAAGAATTTCATTCTTTTCAACTCAAATTCCTCCATACAATTATGAATCACTAATGAAAATCATAATTCTTAGTCATAGAGATTTCAAGAAACTAATTCAAGAATCTAAAGAGAGATTTTCTTGATTTTTCTCCTTCAAACTAGGGTTTCAAGGATTTTAACCAAGTTCTTTTTCAAGATTCTTCAAGAACCTTGTTCTTACAGGTATATAAGGCTATCATAGTGTTTGAATAGTTCGTCCTCACGCCCTACATCTACTTTCAAATCAGTAAAAGAGTAATCTAATATTCTACCCCTAGATTTGAGTATTCTTGAGATTAGTTAATTTTGAGTTCTCGAGTTCCTATTTCTTTTTGAAATTCTACTTTTAATTATTGAATTGCTATATGTTATGCATTAACATTCTTGAGTTGAGTCATTCATGTCCTTATTTCTGTATGAACCCTATAAATTGAGTTATAAATTTTGAAAAGCTTTTTAAAGCCAACACTTATGTTTTAAACTGTTTTTTTTAGGAAGAAAAGATGAGTTTTGAGAAAGATTTGTATTCATGAGTTTCTATATGGTTATTAAGGTCCTCAAGTTGAGTCATTCATGTTCATAATTAGGCATCAACCCTACGAATTGAGTTTTAAGTCTTGAGAGTCTTTGGAAGACAATCATTGTGTTTCAAACTGAGTTTTGAGAAAAAATTTAAAGGTTCTATTTCATAAAGACTTAAGAGTTTCTAATGTTAATTTATTCATATATATATATATATATATTAAGATACATATGTACCTATGTTAATTATTGGACTTGAAAGATAAGTTCATAAGTGCATGTTTTCAAGAATGTTAACACGTCTCATGTTTTGAAAAGTATTTCAAGTAATGTAAGAAGTCCATTCTTTGTAATGGGTGAATTGAGCACAAACTTATATTAATTATTTTTGGAGTAGTATCGAGCACCGAGTTAGGTTAGAGTCTTTTATAATTCGAAAGTCCCACAAAACTATGTAGACATCACTGCCTCTGAGAAGGCCAATTAGATGGATCCATAGTCACAATATCATCTTATACCCCTGGAAAGGTATAGGATGGACCCTTGCAGCGTGGGGTGGGACGTTGCATCATTTATAGGCTCATAGTAATGGTTGTTGGTTAGAGAAACTTCCACAAGTTAAAGTATATTATCTTCATATTGCTTTTATTGCATATCTTATTGTAAATTTTAAATGATTTTCACTTCATGTTCATGTATTGATTCAGTTGAGTTTATTTCAGTCATTGAGTTCAGTTATTTGTTTACTCAGCCATATTACATACTCATACATTCCTTGTACTGATGTCATTCAACCTGCATCGTTTTATGATGCAAATATAGGTGTTCATAATTATCAACAGGCGCTTCGTTGAGATCACTCTACACTCCAGTTAGATTTGGTGAGCCTCTTTATATTCCAGAGGAATTCACAGTTCTTTTCTAGTTAGTAGTTTTGAAGTGTCGTGGGTCTTGTCCCGACATCCTTCCTTAATAGTAGAGGCTTCATAGATAGACAGTTTTTGAGAGTCTTTCGGTTTCAGATATTTTATTTAAAATTTATCTTTCATACTCAGTATATTCAGTAAAGTTTTGAGATTTAATAAGTTGTTTTTAAATGTTTCTTTCAATTTGATGCTTATGTATGCTTGAGTTAGTCTTTCGATTGTAGTCAGCCAGGATAAGGGTTCGCCTGGGGACCAACAATGTTTCTCGAGTACTGGCAACGTCCAGGGTGTAGGCTCGGGGAATGAAAAAAAAGCCGTGGAATTTTGGGAGGCATTTAAATAAAGAGTTCTACTCCTCATATGATGCTTCTCAACTTAACTTTGAAACTGCTGAAACATCAAAAAAAAGGAAGAAAGCAACAACATTGTATATAGCACTACTAGATGAAGTGTATATTTGTAGAGCCAAGGTAGATATTTCAAAGACAAAAATTAACATATTTCTGCATGGATCGAAATGCACTACACCTACTGTAGTAAGTTTATATGAGGTTTTTCACCATTTGGTGACCAGTAAGTTGGAGATGGGTGACCCGGTGCCTCGTGAGGGCCTTACAAGATGGATTACTGGGTTGATCACGATTGATGGTGAGGCAGCGTCATGGGTAGCCAACCCAAAGCTTCACATCACCAAGGCATCTTTGTCATTTCCAGCTAAAGTTCGATGGGCGATAGTTCATGCACAGTTGCGGCCAACAGGAAATGATAACACTCTCTCACCCTCCCAAGCTTCATTAATAGCTTGTATCATTGTGGGTTATGCATTGAATGTGGTTTGGTTAATTTCTATAGAAATAAAGGATCATGCCCTCAATAAAAGAGCAAGTCTTCTTTTCCCTTGTTTGATCAGGAGATTGTGCCAACATGCCCAAATACCGCCTAATAATTAGGTGTAGAGATACATTGAAGAAACTAAGTTCACTTTGATTATTAAGATTAAAGATGTGGCCAACACACTATACGACAGACGAGTAGGTCTTGCAACACCATTAGTTGTGTTGCCACATATACCAATTGTGCCTGCACAAGATGAGAGAGTCGCTAGTGAGTCTACTGAGTTATCAACACAGGTAGCCCCGAGAGCCCAACCTTACACAACACCACCTTCATCGGCCGCAGATACATTTTTCTCTCTGATCAGGTAGTTGAGAAGCTACCAGAAGTGGTCCACAAATCTGTATTTTGTTCCACTTCTTGGTCATAGAGATTTCAAGAAATTAATTCAAGAATCTCCAGAGAGGTTTTCTTGATTGTTCTCCTTCAAGCTAGGGTTTCAAGGATTCTAACCAAGTTCTTTTTTAAGATTCTTCACTAACCTTGTTCTTACATGTATGTAAGGCTATCATAGTGTTTGAATAGTTCATACTCATGCCCTACATCTACTTTCAAATCAGTAAAAGAGAAATCCAAATTCTACCCCTAGATTTGAGTATTCTTGAGATTAGTTAATTTTGAGTTCTCGAGTTCCTATTTCTTTTTGAAATTCTACTTTTAATTATTGAATTGCTATATGTTATGCATTAACATTCTTGAGTTGAGTCATTCATGTCCATATTTCTGCATGAACCCTATAAATTGAGTTATAAATTTTGAAAAGCTTTTTAAAGCCAACACTTGAGTTTTAAACTGAGTTTTTTAAGGAATTAAAGATGAGTTTTGAGAAAGAGTTGTATTCATGAGTTTCTATATAGTTATTGAGGTCCTCAAGTTGAGTCGTTCATGTTCATAATTAGGCATGAACCCTACGAATTGAGTTTTAAGTCTTGAGTCTTTGAAAGCCAATCATTGTGTTTCAAACTGAGTTTTGAGAAAAGTTTAAAGGTTCTATTTCAAAAAGACTTAAGAGTTTCTAATGTTACTTTATTCATACATATGTACCTATGTTAATTATTGGACTTGAAAGATAAGTTCATAAGTGCATGTTTTCAAGAAGGTAAACACGTCTCATGTTTTGAAAAGTATTTCAAGTAATGTAAGAAGTCCATTCTTTGTAATGAGTGAATTAAGCACAAAGTTATGTTAATTATTTTTGGAGTAGTTCGAGTACCGTGTTGGGTTAGAGTTTTTTATGATTCGTAAGTCCCACAAAACTTTGTAGCCATCGTAGGATAGTATAGCATTGATTCTTCATGCGACTCCTCACTGCCTCTGAGAAGGCCAATTTGATGAATCCATAGTCACGATATCATCTTATACCCCTGGAAAGGTATAGGATGGACCCTTGCAACGTGAGGTGGGATGTTGCATTATTACTAGGCTCATATTAATGGTTGTTGGTTAGACAAATTCCCCACAAGTTAAAGTATATTATCTTCATATTGCTTTTATTGCATATCTTATTGTAAATCTTAAATGATTTTCACTTCATTTTTATGTATTGATTGAGTTGAGTTTCTTTCAGTCATTCAGTTCAGTTATTTGTTTACTCAACAATATTACATACTCGTAGATTCCATGTACTGATGTCATTCAACATGCATCGTTTTATGATGCATAAATAGGTGTTCATGATTATCAACACGCGCTTCGTTGAGATCACTCTACACTCCAATTAGATTTGGTGAGCCTCCTTATATTCCAGAGGACTTCATAGTTCCTTTCTAGTTTGTAGTTTTGAGGTGTCGTTGGTATTGTCCTGACATCCTTCCCTAATAGTAGAGGCTTCATAGATAGACAGTTTTGGAGAGTCTTTTAGTTTCAGATATTTAATTTAAAATTTTCTTTCATACTCAGTATATTCAGTGAAGTTTTGAGAATTAGTAAGTTGTTTTTAAACGTTTCTTTCAATTTGATGCATATGTATGCTTGAGTTAGTCTTCCAATTGTAGTCAGCCAGGATGAGGGTTTGCCTGGGAACCAATAATGATTCTCGAGTGTTGGCAACATCCAGGGTGTAGGCTCGGGAATGAAAAACAAAGCTGCAGGATTTTGGGAGGCATTTAAATAGAGAGTTCTACCCCTAATATGATGCTTCTCAACTTAACTTTGAAACTGCTGAAACATCACAACAAAAAAAACAGTGTAGTTAGCACTACTAGATGAAGTGTATATTTGTGGAGCCAAGGTAGATATTTCAAAGACAAAAAATTAACAGATTTCTGCATGGATCGAAATGCACTACACCTACTGTAGTAAGTTTATATGAGGTTCTTCACCATTCGGTGACAAGCGAGTTGGAGATGGGTGACCCGATGCCTCGTGAGGGCCTTACAAGATGGATTGCTGGGCTGATCAGGATTGATGGTGAGGCAGCGTCATGGGTAGCCAACCTAAAGCTTCACATCACCAAGGCATCCTTGTCATTTCCGGCTAAAGTCTGGTGGGCGATAGTTCATGCACAGTTGCGGCCAACAGGAAATGATAACACTCTCTCACCCTCCCAAGCTTCATTAATAGCTTGTATCATTGTGGGTTATGCATTGAATGTGGGTCGGTTAATTGCTATAGAAATGAGGGATTGTGCCCTCAATGAAAGAGCAAGTCTTATTTTCCCTTGTCTAATCAGGAGATTGTGCCAACATGCCCAAATACCGCCTAATAATTAGGTGTATAGATACATTGAAGAAACTAAGTTCACTTCGGTTACTAAGATTAAAGATGTGGCCAACCCACTGTACGACAGATGAGCAGGTCCTACAACACCATTAGTCGTGTTGCCACATGCACCAATTGTGCCTGCACAAGTTGAGGGAGTCGCTAGTGAGT
This sequence comes from Solanum chiquidenum, assembly GCA_029582725.1. NCBI lineage: Eukaryota > Viridiplantae > Streptophyta > Magnoliopsida > Solanales > Solanaceae > Solanum > Solanum chiquidenum. Next base: position 26,280 of record JAJOOS010001898.1, read on the forward strand.
CTACTGAGATATCAACACAGGTAGCCCCGAGAGCCCAGCCTTTCACACACCACCTTCATCGGCCGCATGTACATTTTTCTCTCTGATCAGTTAGTTGAGAAGCTACCAGAAGTGGTCCATAAGTCTGTATTTTTTTCCACTTTTGGGACTTGTATTCTTTTTAGTAGCTCTGTACTTGTGTCCACCATGTCCTGGGATTGGATCTTTTGTTGATTTGTATATATTTTTATTGTTCCCTTGTTCAGTTGTTTTCGTTTGAATTGCTTTGTTTATCTTTAGTTGTTTGTTATTTCTACTCGACACGCCTGTTACTTATTGTTCTGGGATACAGATTGGCTTACCTACTAATGGGGTACGATAGGTGTCACAATGACTCGAGGTTTCGGATCGTGACAATCGATGTCCACCATGTTTTGGGATGGATCTTTCGTATCTTTTGTCCTCGTTCGATACATGTATATATGTTGGTTTATGTGATTCTATGTTGTTATCTCTTTTGTTTCCTTGTTTCTTGTTTTTGTTGGAACTTCTACTTTCTAGGCTTGTTACCTCCATTCTAAACTTAAGGTTGGCTTACCAATTAGTGGGGCTTGACAAAAAAATAATTTTCCTTACATGAAGAATAGAATAATTATTCTAGAAAACTGATAATTATATGATTATAAATGGTAAAATATTAAAAGCATATATTATTTGTATGATTAATAATGGCAAAAGTATTGAAATATTATCCAACTTACTGGATATTGTTTAAGAGTCTAAATGGTAATGTCATTATCAATTGATCATTTTAACCTTAGGTGGTTACTACAAATGCCTAAATAAGAAAATTATTGAGTATAATAACACTTTACTCTCTAAATAATTGATATTTTTTGTAATGTTGGAAATTCATACTTATATAATTATGAATGGAAAAATATTAAAAGCATATCAAGTTTGAATGATTAAAAAGGTAAAAGTATTAAAATATTATCCTATTGGACTAGATAATGTTTAGGAGTCTAAAATGGTAATGTCATTACCAATTGATCATTTTAGTCTTAGAAGTTCAAATACCTAAAATGGAAAATTATTTGTGATAATAACGTATTTCCCTCTCTAACTATAAATACATTTTTATTTATATTCTTGTAATATAGAAAATTCATATTTATATGATTATGCATTGTAAAATATTAAAATCATATCATAATTGTATGATTAAATAGGTAAAAATATTAAAATAACATCTTATTTGACCAGATACTATTTAGGAGTCTAAAATGGTAATGTCATTAATATTGGACCATTAGTCTTAGACAATTACTTAAAATACCTAAATAAGGAAATTATTGGGAAAAATGATACTATAATATCTCAAATAAATTTTAATTTTAGTCATTTTATTGTATAATAGGCATATTTAATATTTGATTAATTCAAATGTGTGTCTTTAATCCTCTTATGTAGAAAAAAGGCAGAGGATGCAAGGCAATAGATTTTAGTTGCAAAATGAAAAAGTGACAACAGTATGAGCAACACAACCAATGAACAGTCCTCGTTCAACAAAATGCATACAATCTACACACTTGGACTCACTACTGAAAGTTCCTCATGATTAAGGTTTTGGGAGAGGGGAAGAGAACTTCATTAGCATTCAGTCTCAACGAACACCAAGGACTTTTAGTTGATACCTGTTGGAGGATTTTCACATGAGACATTAACTGGTAATAGTTGGAAAGTGAAAAATTACTTATGGTTTAATTTAGATGAAAATGTGTTACTTGAGGAATAACTGATGAAAGGTCAGAAGTGCACAGTAAAATTTCATAAAAGTCAAATCTTAAGGTCTGTTTGGCATGAAGGAAAATATTTTCCAATTTTCTCATGTTTGGTTGGGTTAAATGTTTTCCAAATCAACTCATTTTCCTCAAATTTAAGGAAAATGACTTCCCTTCAAAACTTAAGGAAAACATTTTTCAAAACTCTCTTCCGAACCCACCCACCCAAAAA
>JAJOOS010001899.1:0-32809 GCA_029582725.1 Solanum chiquidenum
ATTACAATTATAGGTGTTTCCGTAGCACATTTTTAAGAACTTTTTGGGTCAAATTCAAATATAATCATTTCATTAGTTCTCGACTCCAAACTCACATATGAGGCTCTAGTTTCACTCTATCATTTTCCGAGTCGTTACAACCTTAGTAATGGAATCCAATGAAATTGAGTAGAATACTTTGCTCCTTGAACACTAGCCCAACTTCCTTGTTCTTCTTCTTCTTCCTTGAAGTTCTAGAGAGAGAATTTTTGGCGAGGAGATGAACTTTTGGGAAATATTTGGGTGTTGTGAAAATATGACTTAGTTTTGATCAATTTGACTTTAAAATGACTTATATAGTGACCCTAAACTTACCCAAAATGACTTCACTTTGATTGGACTTAAACAAGAATTTCCCAAAATAACCCTCACTTAAAGTGAGCAGCAAGGGACCACGTAGGGCTCCACGAGCCGTGGTCCCATCCGTGGTCTTTGAGGCAGTGGCAAGGCCACAAGTGCCTTTAGATCACAAGCCCAAGGTATCTTCACGAGGGGCTCCACGAAACGTGGAGCAAGCCACGAGCCGTGGTCCCTCTCATGGGCCTAGAGGTAGTGGGTTGCCACTTTCCTAACCATGCTCACACCACCAAGGAATGACCAAGGCCACTCCCACGAGCCGTCTAAGGATTCAAGGGCCGTGAAGTGGCTCGTGTGGAGGAGCCAATTTGAGGCAGCCTTAAGGAGGCTACTGCCTACACCTTCACGAGTGGCACCATGACTCGTGGTGACCACCACTGGTCGTGAAGGCCCTCGTGGTCTTGGGGCAGTTCCTTGGCAAGGCTTGGGCATCCTTGGCCCTTGCCTTTGCCCTTGGCCTTTCACCTTGGTTCTTTCCCTTCTTCCTTGACTCTAACCTTAATGTTTAGATCTAGTTTTAGCCTACTAATTTCCGGAGTATTACAATCTGCTTCATATAATGATGCAGGCCAAATGACGTCAGTACATTGAATGCTCAACACAATATGCAATTACTCTCAAAAGCATACTAAAGTATGTTCATCATTTCATCTCATGAAGACAAATAGGAAATTCTCACTCAATGCACAACAACATGAGGAACATAAATCATAAAAACTCATTTTTACTAAACATGAATTCTCAAGAACATGCATCACATAAGGAAATCATGGAAAAACACATATGACACACATGATTCCCACAACACTACAAGATGAGCTACGTACCTCAAGCTTGAATAGGAGTAGAAGGAAAGAGATGAGGATATTGGGACTTTATATCTGCCTCGGCCTCCCAAGTAGCACCCTTATCTAAATGATTTCTCCATAAAACTTTCCCGGAATCTATTTCCTTGTTTCTCAATCTCTTGACTTGCCGGTCTAGGATCTCTACTGGAACCTCTTCATATGAAAGACTTTCGTCAACTCCCAACCCTTCTAGGGGAATAATGGATGTCAGATCTCCAATACAATTCTTAAGCATAGAAACATGAAATACCGGATGAATCAGAGTCAACTCATTTGGCAAATCCAACTCATAGGAAACTTTACCAACTCGTTCCAAAATTTTGTATGGGCCTACTTACTGGGAACTAAGTTTCCCTTTCTTGCCAAATCTCATCACACCATTCATGGGTGAGATTTTCAAATAGACCCAATCATTTTCGTGAAATTCTAAATACCTTCTTCTCACATCGGCATAAGACTTTTATCTACTTTGAGTCATTCTCAACCTCTCTCTAATAAGACTAACTTTCTCAATGGCATCATAAACTACCTCGGGACCTATCAAAGCAACTTCCTCCACTTCAAACCAACCAACCGGAGACCTACATCTCCTACCATACAAAGCTTCAAAGGGAGTCATACCGATACTTGAGTGATAACTATTATTTTAGGCAAACACTATTAATGGCAAATGGTCATCCCAATTACCCTTGAAGTCTATAACACATACCCTTAACATATCTTCCAATGTTTGGATGGTACGCTCCGCTTGCTCATCGGTTTGGGGATGAAAAGCTGTGATAAGCTTAACCTTAGTACCAAGACCTTTTTTGAATGACTTCCAAAAGTGAGAAGTAAATTGAGTACCCTGATCGAAATAATAGATAGAGGAACTTCATGCAATTTCACTATTTCTCTTATATACAACTTAGCATAGTCTTCTGCCGAATAAGAAACCTTGACTGGAATAAAGTGGGCTGATTTAGTCATCCGATCTATAATGAACCAAATAGAATCATGATGCCTTCGGGTGCGAGGCAAACCCACTATAGAGTCCATATTTACATCTTACCACTTCCAAGTGGGAATACTTATATCTTGGGACAAGCCTTCCTGACTTTGGTGCTCAACCTTAACTTGTTGACAGTTAGGACATTTGGTTACGAATCCGTAATATCTTTCTTCATACCATTCCACCAATAGACTTTCCGTAGATCACAGTACATCTTTGTGTCTCCCGGATGAATAGAATACCTAGAACTATGAGCTTTCTATAAAATTTGTTCTCTCAAACCATCAACATCCGGAACACATAAACGACCTTGGTACCTAAGCACCCCATCTCCCCCTTGGGAGAAAGCCTAAATGGACTTCTTTAGTACCGACTCTTTCAACTCAACTAATATAGGATCAAGGCCTTGTTTAGAATTCACGTCCATCAAAAAGGACGATTTGGAATCATTATGGACCATGACATCACCCTTGGTGGAATCCACTAGTTGGACGCCTAGTCGGGCCAATCTGTGTACCTAACAAACCAATTCTTTCTTTTCATTCTTTACATGAGCCATACTATCCATGGACAATATAGTAAGTGCATCCGCTACAACATTAGCTTTGTTGGGGGATGTAAAGGACACTCATGTCATAATCCTTTAATAATTCTTACCACCTTCGTTGATGAAGATTCAAGTCCTTTTGACTAAACACATATTAAAGACTCTTGTGATTGGTGAAAACATCCACATGGACCCCATACAAATAATGCCTCCATATTTTTAAGGCAAACACAACCGCCGCTAATTCAAGATCATGGGTAGGATAAATCTTCTCATGGACTTTAAGTTGCCTTGAAGCATAAGTAATCACTTTACCATTTTGCATGAGGACATATCCCAACCCACTCTAGAGGCATCACAGTGTACTACGAAACCATTTGTACCCCCCGATAAGGCAAACACCGAAGAGGAAGTAAGTCTATCTTTCTACTCTTGGAAACTTTTCTCACAAGCTTCTGACCCCACAAACATAGCTTTATTTTGAGCAAAGTCGTCAACGGAGAAGCAATGGAGGAAAACTCCTCAACAAACCTCCTATAGTAATCGGCCAAACCCAAAAATCTTCTTATGTCAGAAGGAGTTAAAGGTCTAGTCCAACTCTTTAATGCATCCATCTTTTTAGGATCTACCTCAATACCCTTGTTTGACACAATATGACCAAGTAAAGCGACGGATCTTAACCAAAATTCACAGTTGCTAAACTTTGCAAAAAGTTGTTGCTCCTTAAGAACTTGTAATACAATTCTCAAATGGTCCACATGTTCATTCTCACTCCTTGAGTAGATCAAAATATCATTGATAAATACAATCACAAACATGTCTAGGTATTGCCTAAACAATAAGTCCATAAACGTTGTCAGAGCATTAGTCAACCCAAACAACATTACCACAAACTCATAGTGACCATACCGGGTTCGATAAGCCATCATGGGAATATCAATCCCTCTCACCCTCAATTGTAGATAACCCGAACAAAGATCAATCTTAGAGAAATAGCTAGACCCTTGAAGTTGGTCAAACAAGTCATCTATCCTTGGGAAAGGATACTTATTCTTGATGGTAACTTTATTCAATTGACGATAATTGATGCACATTATAAGAGACCCATCCTTCTTTCTAATAAACAACATGGGAGCACCCCATGGAGATATACTTGGTCGGACAAAATCTTTATCTAGCAAATCCTTTAATTGCTCTTTCAACTCTTTTAACTCCGCCGGAGCCATTCGATAAGGAGGAATGGAGATAGGTTGCGTATCCGGTAAAAGGTCAATAAAAAATCTATTTCCCTCTCGGGAGGAATACCGGGCAAATCATCGGGGGAAACTTCCTGGAACTCATTAACTACCGGAACTGATTCTAGAGAAAGGGTTTCGGATTCAACATCCTTCACTCTAACAAGATGGTAAATACACCCTTTGGAGATCATCTTCCTATTTTTAAGACAAGAGACAAATTGACCTCTAGGTATAGAATTTCCCCCTTTCCACTCTAAGATAGGCTCATTTGGAAATTGGGATCTAACCACCCGAGTCCTACAATCGATAGAGGCATAACATGCATGCAACCAATCCATACCCAAAATCACATCAAAGTCTAACATGTCTAACTCTACAAAATCCACCAAAGTAACTCTATGGGATAAGAAAATGAGACATCCTCGATAGACTCTTTTAGCCACAACCAAGTCACCAATCGGGGTAGAGATCGAAAAAGGTTCTACTAACACTTCGGGTAGTATATCAAACTTCATGGCTACAAAAGGTGTCACAAATGACAAAGTAGCACCGGGATCTAACAAGGCATACACATCATAAAAAAGACTTTCAACATGCCGGTCACCACATCCAGGGAGCTCTCTTGGTCACCTCGGGATTGAAGATCATAAAAGCAGTTTTTGGGGAATTGGAGTTTGAACCGCTTGGAGGAGCTTGTTTATGTTCTCTTCCCTTAACCTTGAGCATCGAACAATCTCTCATCTTATGGCCAATCTTCCAACAACTAAAACACCCATATGTGCTAACTAGGCACTTACCATCATATTTCCTTCAACATTTTGCACAATTAGGCCTAGTAATATAAGAACCACCACTATTACCTCCTTGAGGTTTAGGGTTGGAAACCCTATCCTTGTTGACCCTTGGAGCACAAGAGGAGCCTTGGTTGGAAAACCTGTCTAAACCTTGGTCGACCTTGTCTGTCGGACCTAGCATTGGAGAAGTTCCCATCACCGGTTCTAGCTCTTTTTATCTCTCTACTCATTTCCTTGATTTTTGACTCCTCAATTTGTTGAACGTACACCATAAGCCTTGAGATATCCATGTCATGATGGAGCATTATCGTACGACACTCTTTTTAAAACAAGTCAGACACACCCGTCAAAAACCTACTCATCTTATCCCTCGAATATTCCACAATAGTCGGATCATACTTGGACAATTACGTAAATTTTAGGGCATACTATTTCACGCTCATACTTCCTTGGAGGAGGTTAATGAACTCTTCCACTTTAGCTTCCCTCAACTCTCGGGGAAAGAATCTATTATGAAATGCTGATTTGAACAATTCCCATCCTACCGGGCCCGCTCCTACGGGTCTTCCACCCTTTCACTGATCATACCATACTTGGTAACATCCTTTAATTGGTAGGCGGCTAACTCCGCCTTCTCTTTCGAAGACACCCCCATAATAGCAAGAACTTTATAAACCTCATCGATAAACCTTTGGGGATCCTCTTCCATTTTGGAGCCATAAAACTCGGGAGGGTTCATTCTAGCAAAATCCCTAACCCTTGAAGCAGCCGAATTCACATTAGGACTCACCGGAGCTACAACTTCTCTATTGTCTTGAATCGTCACGACTTTAGCCAACATTTGGATAGTAGACCTAAATTCTGCATGGGTTACATTCTCAACCAAGGGATCAACTGGAGCTTGATTAGCTTGAGGAGGAGCTCCTTGATTCACATTCTCCTCTTCCATCCTTCTAGCATTCGCCCTTCGTGTATTCATATCCTGAAGACACAAGAGAAGGATTAGGAGAGGGTCTTTATAGAGTTGAAGTCTAAGGCACGGCTTAATTGTAATGAAAGAAGTGAAATTTCCTAAACATCGTATAGCCTCTCATTCATAAGTGTGGCGTGATTCACACTCGTGAATAAGACTCTACTAGACGTGGCTTATGAGACATCATCCTAGAATCATTCTAAACATCGTGCTCTGAAAACCAAGTTTGTCACGACCCAGGGGTACCCCTAGATGTAACAAGGCACATAGAACTCTGAAAGGCACCATGTAAGCCACTTAGTATATCATAACATAAGCATAGAACAATAAAGAGTAAAAATTCATTTCAAGTCCAAAATTTTCATAAAGGAAAGCAAAAGTCTAGACTTTTCTCAACTTAGCCATCTATTACAATAGTCGAAATGAAAAAGTGCCATATCCCATACAACAAAGTCCGAAAAGGAAATACAAGTAAATAAACTACTGAGTGAAAACAACTGTCCTCGAATCATAAGGACTCACCAACAAGCTAGGAGAAATGATCAAATCCAAGCTTTAGCCACAATGATGACTACCTTAAGGACCGGACCCTACACCTGTGAAAAATGTAGGAAAATATGGGTTAGTAAAAAAATGCACGAAGTATGATAGTCATGCATAAAAACATTGAAACCATGCTTAAAGGGACATTTTAGTTAAATGCATGCAATTTACTAAGTTAAAGCATCATTTTAAAGATAGTTGAAAAGCATAAGCCATAAGCATAACCAACTCATAGATTATCATATCATAAGAGGAGCATATCATAAATACCCTCAAAGCATACTTGTGCAATGCATGAGTAAGATCCCATAAGCTCACCCATACTAAGTAAAGCTTCATGAGTAGCTATAGTTCCTAATTCATATTCTTGTTCATACTATCATAGTGGGGAATTAGCCTTAACCGACATAGACCATGTGAGCTTATTATGGAATCAGGTGTCTACCCCACACTGAAAAGGGGTTGTCCTACTTGCCTAAGGTAGAACCATACTCTTAGATTATGTGGATCCACTAGCTAATAACCTATGAGGGTACATAGTTTATGGGACAAGGAGATTGCTACTAGAAATCCGGACTCAACTAAGATAGAAGGAACCCATTTGGAAAGCCGGACTCAACTAGTGTAAAGCTATCATTAGGAAGCCGGACTCAACTGTCGTACAAGTTTCCATCTCATATTCATATCCACTCGGTGCTATGCATTTATTCCCACGGATTACATATTAAGTCTTGACTTAAGTTCATATTCATGGAAGAATGTCTTGACACTCAATTCAACATAATTCATACTATAGCTTATAGATTCAATTGGTGATAATAGCCTTTCCAACCTTAGAATCATCATATTATAAGAAAACCTTTCACATCTTATCATAATCATATATAAATGTGTATATGATGATAACCTTCCAACAACACAACAACTAGATCATAATCATATTTACTTTACTCTCAAAGCGTTCTTAAAGCATATACTAAACTTACAAAAATCATGCATAATTCTCATACTTTGCCCTTCAAAGATCAAAGATCATATTCCATCAACATATCTAGAATTACTACATTAGACATGGATAATTACATAATTCAAGTAACCCAACTATCACAAGCATAATCTCATAACATTCTTCTATAATCAATAAACCCACATCGCAAGATCACAATTGAGTAATATAGGGGTTTCATGGGTTCTTGGGGATTTCAACATAAAAACCATGATAAATCATCAATTCAATCATAATGTAAAGTAATTCAAACATTAAAATCGTTTTTAAAAGGAACCCACGACTTGGAGACAAACCCTAGCTTTTGGGGAATTTTTATCTTTGAAATTGGGGTTTTGAAGGGACTCCATGGATGGAGGATATCCATGGATGAAGGACTACCATACCTTAGCAATGGAATCCAATGAAATTGAGTATAAAACCTTGCTCCATGAACCCTAGATCCAACTTCCTCATTCTTCTTCTTCTTCCTTGAAGTTCTAGAGAGAGAATTTCCTTTGGAGTGGATGAAGTTTTGGATTTTCTTTTAGATTCTAGGGAGAGTGACTTAATAGGGGGAATTTTGAGCATAAAAGCTTATATACTTTACTAGTTAAGGAATAAAACGATTTAGCTTCGAATTAGGAAAAATATGAAGTGACATTAAAGACCCTAACTTACTCCCAGGGCTGCTGCATGGTGAGGCCCGCCAAGGGCACTCGTCCACTCACCAAGTGGACCCTTCGCTCGCCTAAAATTATAGCATCTCACCCCAAGGAGCAAGCCAAGTTGGCGATGGGGGAGGTCCCTTTGGCGATGCTCCAATCCAACCGGCGTTTATCTTATGACCTCCTTAAGAACTATAACTTAGTCCCGCAAATGCAAAATTTTGAGCTATTGTTACCTGCATCATTATTTCATTACATATTATATATCAAATGACTAATAATCAACATCAAAATTAAGAGAGTTTATTTATACTTACCATACTAAACCAATGAAGAAAGCACGCAACACAAGGGGTAACGTGAATAATGCCTCCAAATTGAAAAGTAACTCAAAAATAATGGTAAAAAAAAATGGAACGTGAATAATGGCTCCAAATTGTTTTTGAAATAATGGTAAAAAATACACAAGAAGTTGAAAAGTTAAAGTAATGGAAAAAAAGTTGAAAAGTAAGAGAGAAGGAACTTTGGCCCATTTTTTTAAAAATGGGACCCAATAATCCACTTGTCAAATTATGAAAGGAGCCTCACACAATTTGTGTATGCCACCTCATACTTATCCCTCAACCATCATAAATTTTTTCTTCATAACTCTCATGTCTTTCGTATTCATAATCTCCAAATATTTAATTTAAAGTTTTATGATTTTTTGGTATTCCTCCATTTTTATCTATATAAATTCATCATTTTTGTTTCATGAGATCCCTCCACTTACTATATCATTATTGTATTGTTTCATTCATATTTTAGTTTGACTTGATGAAAAAGATTCTTGAATTTTCATTGGTTATGGGAGAAGGTGCCAATAAGAACTCAAAAAATCATGTACTGATTTTGTATTTCATTTTCCATCTGCATTGTTATGAATTAAGTCTTAAGGAGGAAACATATGTTGTTTTTTTCTATCTTTTTGTTTATTTTTGTGTATTTTCTCTCTACTAGTCTTTTTAATTTAATTTTGTATAAATATGTATGTGTATTTTTATTTAGGCTCAAATCAATCATTTGTGACTTAATTATTGGAAGTTTGTTAATTACTAGCCAATGTTCAAAATTTTCATGTTGGTTGTTTAAAAGAAATTAATTTTAAACATTTAAATACGTTCCTCATTTGGTGTTTCTTGTCACTTTTAAAGATTTATATTTATAATTGTTGTATTGTATTACTCATTACACTCATGTTTTCAAAAAAAATAATTAATCATTTTAATAAATTTATAAAAAGAAATTATATGGGACACACCTGTCCAGATGATAGTCATAATTATAAGAAAAAAGTATTGTCACCATAGCATGTCTGTTGGAGTCTTTAATGAAAGTTCACATCATAAGAGTTGGCCTTCAACTATACCTATGTTTTTTTCTCATAGAATGACATTTCACATTGTTTGCTTATGTTTTTGCTGTTTCGTTATGTCCTACATACATGGGGCTGTTTTATGATAAAAGATTTTGTTTTAGATCATGTTCACTTTTTTTTGCTTCTTTTAGGCATAATACATAAATATACCATTTAACTTGGCTTCAGTTGACATCTATGCGACTATGCCTTCTAATTTTGGATGTGCACAAACAGACACTTAAACTTGAATAAAGTTGAACAAGTAGACACACACATCCTACATGACAATTCACATGAGAAAATACATTTTCAAATGTTTGGATTTTGTATACTATCTGTTAGTGAAAAATTTACAAGATAACAAAATTACAAGATTACAATTGAAAATAAAATGAAGAAATAAATTTCTTCAGGCTAAGGCGTGGATATCTCGCTCGTTTTAAGGAGATCCAAGTCCACTGCAACAAATGTTTTTCACCGGTCCAGCAATAGTCCTTCTTGACTTTTCCCCTCCAGGATATAACAGCCTTAACACAAAGTATAACTCAACAACTCTGGACAAGAGTTGAGTCCAAAGCTCACACCTCCCTTCAACTAATAAGAACTCTCTTTTTTGACAAACTTTATGCACTCTATATTTTCTTGTATGTTGTGTGTCTCAAACCAAATGAAGACCACCACTATTTATACTAGAAGAAGTCTTCCTAGCAATAAATAGGAAGATAAATGGTGTAGTAAATAGTGAAGATAATGGCTTTAGGAATTACATAGATTATAAGGTATAATGGAAGAATAAAGAGTGAAATGTTACGGAGAAATAATGGTCCTAGTTGACCATTACATACCCTTCCATGAAACACTAACAACGGACACTATCACAACGTTCAGCAACGGAATGGCAATTAAGTCAAATTCAACTGCCAAAAAGAAGTTATACAATTTGCTAGTAATTAGGCCATTATGTTTCACTTTCTGACAGGTATGCAACTAGGAATTGGAAAAAAGCACTTCAATATTATTTTAATAAAAATATTAAAATGCTCTCCTAAATCAACAATCCCCCACTCATTTTAATATTAGATAAGAGAGTCCATCAGCTGAAGGAAGATTACTATGTATAATGAAGGTGTGCTCTGCATTGAACCTTCACTTAGTGAAACAGTCACTTTTACTCCAGAGTCGTAGTGATCTCAAACTTAAACTATGACTGCTTAAGGAAAATAAAATATCATTTCTCACACATAATAATCAAGGTGTTGACATGAGCTTTAAAGCCAGCACGTTACGGCCTTGTGCTATCCTGACTTCATGAGTGCTTTTGAGAATAAGCCAAATTCTCATAGGAAGCGACCTACTTCCACACTCACATAGGTGATATCTGTCGAGAGTGCTCCTGTAAGTTTAACACTCCACCCATACGGGCTACAGATTTTTCATTAAGAGTTTTTTGAAAACTCAACCTCCACAATTTACTACAGGAAACAATGCACTCACATCATAGGGAGAAAAACAAAAAGATAGTGCATTTTTCACAACAAGTCATCATATGATTAGTTTTTCCCTTTGAACCTGGGTATAGGATCTCTAGTCCCCAGGTTGGGTTTCCTCATATATGACTTAAGGATTTATAGGCTTCAATCCCACCCCCCTCGATGTGCTCCAGACTTCTTCTCTTGTTAAGGCCTTAGTAAGAGGATTATCACAAGATTTGACATAATCAACATTAATGGTACCATTTGTCAAATACGATCTTACATTACTGTGTTTCCTCTTTATAGGTTTGAATTTACCGTTGTAATAACGGTTTTGAACTCTACCAATCGCAGCGGTGCTATCACAATGAATTAAAATAGGAGGAATTGGTTTTTCAAAATAAGGTATTTGAATTAACAAAGCTCTTAACCAATTCGCTTCCTCACTAGCTGAAGCTAAAGCAATTAGTTCAGCCTCCATGGTAGAGTTAGCAATTATAGTTTGCTTTTTTGATCTCCAACAAATAGCACCACCAGCTAAAGTAAATACAAAACCAGTGGTAGAACAGGAATCACTTGATAATGTATTCCAATATGTATCACAAAAGCCTTCAAGTACAGTAGGATATTTTTATAGAACAAATCATAATCTTTTGTTCCAATTAAATATCTCATAACTCTTATTATAGCATGTCAATGTTCATTACCTGGCTTGCTTGTAAACCTGCCAAGTACTCCTACTGCATATGCAATATCAGGCCTAGTGCAACAGTCATATATCTCAAACTTCTGATTATGCTAGCATATTCCTTTTGATTTATTACATCATTTTCACTTTCAACAGGAAATAAGTGAACACTTGAATCAAAAGGAGTAGCAACATGCTTGCAATCAAGAAAGTTATATTTTTTCAAATTTTTCTTAACATAATGTGACTGGTCAAGGAAAATTTCCTCACATGTTCTTGTTATTTTTATTCCAAGAATAAAATTTTCTTCACCAAGATCTTTCATATCAAAATGGCTTCTAAGAATATTTTTAGCTTCATCAATAACATTCATGTTAGAGCCAAAGATCAATAAATCATCAACATATAGGCAAATAATCACATGTGAATTATTCCAAGATTTATGATATATGCACTTATCACACTCATTTGTTTTAAAACCATTTTCAATCATGCAGGAATCAAACTTTTCATGCCATTGCTTTGGTGTATGTTTCAAGCCATATAGGGATTTAGTAAGTTTACACACTTTGCTTTCTTGGCCTGCTTCAACAAAAGACTCGGGTTGTTCCATATAAATTTCTTCATTTAGGTCTCCATTTAAAAAAGTAATTTTTATATCCATTTGATGAATTTGCAAATCAAAAATTGCAGCCATAGCAATTAAAAGTCTTATGGATGTAATTCTTGTTATCGGATAAAAAGTATCAAAAAATTCTAGGTCTTCTAGTTGTTTAAAACCTTTCGCAACTAGCCTAGCCTTATATTTATCAATAGATCCATCCGGTTTCAACTTTTTTCGTAAGACCCATTTGCAACCAATAGTTTTACAACCCGGTGGTAAATCAACTAACTTCCAAGTTTTATTAGAAATCAGTGATTCCATTTCATAATTTACAGCCTCTTTCCAAAAAATGGAGTCATGTGAAGATAAAGCTTCTTTCAAAGTGAGAGGGTCATCTCCAACATTAAACACATAAAAATCAGGACCATAGTCTTTTTCTACTCTAGCTCTTTTACTTCTTCTTGACTCAAAATCATCAATTTCTTTATTTTTCAAAGTAGAAGTAGAAGAACTAGGTAGTGACAAAATATTTTGTTCAATTCTTTGACCCCCACTATTTTTAGATTCAAAAGGGAATTTATTTTCATGAAAAATAGCATCACCTAATTCAATTATAACATTATTTTCAAGATTAAAAAATCTATAGGATGTACTATTTGAAGCATAACCAAGAAAAGCACAAGTAGTAACTTTCTTACCCAACTTTCTAACCTTGGGATCCATTAGCCTCACAAAGCCTAAACAACTACAAACTCTTAGATATCCCAAACTTGGCTTGTGACCTTTCCACATTTCAAAAGGTATCAGTTTAGACTTTTTATGAGGCACGTCATTCAACACATAACAAGCAGTCAAAATAGCTTCACCCCAAAAGTTTAAAGGTGCATGTGACTCAATAAGCATGGCATTAGTCAAATCAACCAAAGTTTTATTTTTCCTTTTCGCTACTCCATTAGATGAAGGAGAATAAGGAGGAGTAGTTTCATGAATTATTCTCAATGATTTAATAAAAGAATTAAACTCATTTGACTCATATTCACGGCCTCTATCACTTCTAATTCTTTTTATTTTTCTTCCAAACTGATTTTCAACCTCATGGAGATGAGTTTTGAAATTTTCAAAAGCATCACTTTTATTTTTCATCAAGTAAACATATGTAAACTTAGAAAAATCATCAATGAAAGTGATAAAATATCTATTAGCTCCACGAGTTAAAATTTCACCAAGTTCACAAATATCAGTATGAACTAATTCTAACAAATCAGTTTTTTTTTCAACTTGAAAATAAGGTCTTTTAGTGATTTTGGCTTTACTACAAGCTTCACACTTTTCAAAATTCTTTTTAGCCATTGAGATTAATCTTAAACTACTCATGATTCCAACATAGCGATCATTAATATGTCACAAACGAGCATGCCAAAAATTGGTAGAAGAAAGCATGTAAACAGAAGTAGAAACTTTATTCATTTCAACATTCAGTTTGAACATCCCATCACAAGCATACCCCTTTCCCACAAAAATACCCTTCTTCACAATTACATATTGATTAGATTCAATAATTTGTTTAAAGCCTGCTTTATTAAGATTAAAAAAAAATCATGGAAGGAGTGTAAAGTACATCTTTCAAAGTTAATACCCTTCCATGAGTAAAACACAATTCGACATCTCCTGTTCCAAGCACTTGAGTTATGTGAGAATCACAAACATGATGATTTTAGGCTCCTCAAAATGAGTATATTTTTTAAATCAGTCTTTGTCATAATAGACATGACGGTTTGCACCAGAATCAGCCCACCATCCATCAACACTTTCAACCATGTTTATGTCGGTAATCACCGCCACAAAAGGTCCTTCAATAACGTTTTCTTGAGGGTTAGGACCACGTTTCCGGAATTTACAAAATCGAGCAATATGCCCACTCTTGCCACAAACAAAGTACGGTCCCTTATCTTGAACTTGTTGATTTTGTGCTTGATTATTTTCACCATTGTTTTTCTTGGGAGGTCTACTATTAATTTTCTTAATTTTTTCTTCTTAGGCTTCAAAGAAGTATTTTTGTGAGTTTCAAGAGTAGCATTATTTGAAGTAATTAAATTTACCTTCGTTGTGATGTTGCTCTCTTCTTTTTGTAAAAGTGCATCTTGGCCCCTTGCCTCTTCACCATCGTACTTTTCCACTTTCTCATGATGAGAAATAAGTTCATCATCATCCATGGAGGTGTCATCAACTTTATTAGGATTCTTCTCAGTTAACACATAAGAAACATTGAGAAGACCTAAGTAGAAAAGTACTTTACCCTTTCATCTTTTGAAATGGTTACCATTGAACCGAAATGGCTTGTTAAGGTCTCCCATCTTGACATCCGCGGTTTTTTCAATGGTAGCCATTAGTGAGTCTCCTTAAAATTGTTAGTCATTCTGAATCTCCTTAAAATTGTTAGTGAAAATCTTACAAGATAACAAAATTACAATTTAAAATAAAATGAAGAAATAAATGTGTTCAGGCTGAGGCGCGGATATCTCGCTCTCTTTAAGGAGATTCAAGCCCACTGCAACTAATGCTTTTCACCGGTCCAGCAGTAGTCCTTCTTGACTTGTCCCCTCCAGGATACAACAGTCTTAACACAAAGTATAACTCAACAATTCAGGACAAGAGTTGAGTCCAAAGCTCCACAAAAAGAACACCTCCCTTCAACTAATAAGAACTCTCTTTTTTGACAAACTTAATGCACTCTATATTTTCTTGTATGTTGTGTGTCTCAAA
This sequence comes from Solanum chiquidenum, assembly GCA_029582725.1. NCBI lineage: Eukaryota > Viridiplantae > Streptophyta > Magnoliopsida > Solanales > Solanaceae > Solanum > Solanum chiquidenum. The sequence continues at coordinate 14,910 of JAJOOS010001899.1, forward strand.
CCAAATGAAGACCACCACAATTTATACTAGAAGAAGTCTTCCTAGCAAAGAATAGGAAGATAAATGGTGTAGTAAATAGTGAAGATAATGGTTTTAGGAGTTACATAGGTTACAAGGTATAATGGAAGAATAAAGAGTGAAATGTTACGGAGAAATAATGGTCCTAGTTGACCATTACGTACCCTGCCATGAAATACTAACAACGGACACTATCACAACGTTCAGCAACGGAATGACAATTAAGTCAAATTCAACTGCCAAAAAGAAGTTATACAATTTGCTAGTAATTAGGCCATTATGTTTCACTTTCTGACAGGTATGCAACTAGGAATTGGAAAAAAACACTTCAATTTTATTTTAATAAAAGTATTAAAATGCTCTCCTAAACCAACACTATCAAATTCAGGAATTAGAATGTCATGGAAGTGGATTTTTTCAGGAATTAGAATGTCAAATTCAGCATCAATTATCATATTTTTTCTTATTAATCCATATGTCCAACATGAGATCGATTATTTTATGATAAAAGATTTTATTTGTAGATCTTGTAAACTCTCAAATGACTATATGAAAAGGTTGGATATCATTTCTTTTGTTCTCTACGACTGCATTATAAGATGAACATGGTGATGATTCATTATGTACTTTGCACCTTGCTGCAGTTTGACCAACTAACCAAAAAATGGTTTCAGAACTACTGAAAATAAGATAAACTACTGAATGCATCCACCATTGAAAATGTATTCAGACAATGCATTATTGTAGGTTGGCTTTACTCTACTCTCTGCCTCTCTTGATTACCATTCAGATACCTTTGTCCAAGTTAACAAGAATATTCAATCCAACCCGCTACTGCTTTTGAGTTACAGCTTGAATCATGTGTGAACGTGCGAGTGTATATGTATGAGGATAGGATACCAAGTAAGTGGGACAGAAGTATTGTGACTATCTGAAACTTTATATCATGCTATTCTGTTACTACCACTCATTAAAAAGTAAAAAAAAAACAACTGTGAAACACAGCTAGCAGAAGTTGAGTTTGTAGGAAATATAAGGCGGACCATTGATAATTTATCATATGTGTGTCTTGATTATAATTTTGTAGATGAACTCTAGGCATATGTCTAAGAAATCATACAAACAGACACTGAAACAAATCTTTCATCTTAGACAGTAATATGAGCACAAGGCTTTATCTCTGTCAAAATATAACCGAAGTGATTTTGTGAGGTTATTCTCTTGAGGTATTAGAGTATATTTTAGTTACTCTACTCTCTTTTGTATTTGTTGGTGTTAGTAAACTTGCTCCTCTTTTGGTTGTGGACGTAGGTCATGTTGACTAAACCACATTAAATTTTTGCCTCCTTTATTTTCTCAATTTACCATTACTATTGTCTTTGTTATAGTTATTATAACATTTGTTTGACTAAATTTTACACTACCCAATCCTAACAGTAATATTTTCTATGAAAGAATTCCATGAATGTAAAGATGATGGCATCACAAATCTTAACTTTTGAAAAATAACTGGAGCAAAGTGTGTGCTTCATCACTAATAATACTATTCATTTTGAATTATTGAACGTTGATCATGTACATACCACCTTGTTACAAGAAAAAAAGGACTAATTATATGACAAAAAAATTGATGGTATCTCAAGAAAAGTATGTGGTGCAGAAGTGTTGTTGTTGTCGGTTTCTTGGTTTCAGAAATATTTAAAATAGTCTGCTTAAATGATCTCATAATGCTCCAGTACTAGGGAATAACAGAAAACATACATTGTTTGTCTTATGGATTACCTTATTTCACAAGTGTTTCTTGATTATAATTTTGTCTAAAAAATTATAATACCTCAAAAAGAAAGGGTGCATCATGTTCATTCCCAAGAAGTTGTAGAGGACAAATATCAAAACGGTTTCATAATAAACCTTTCGATGGACACAGGAATCTATGAACAAAGTCTTTTGTCATAAAATAGTCTAATTTAGGAAATATGACTACAACCAATTTAGCATTTGCAAACAACTGAGAAATGTATATAAGATCATTTAAGAGAGAAATACAAAGCAATAATGTCATCATACAGAACATTCCAAGAACAAAGAAAAACTCCATAATGTAATACAAATGAGTTGAGCCAAGAAGCTGACAAGTGACAGATAAGCTTGAAATTTCTGGCGAAAAGCGAGTCTATCTTGTGATATGTGCGATAAAAGAATCCAACTCTATTCGAGAAGAACCCCCTTTCTCTGTGGAACGCCTTACGGATTCTGCCAATTCTTCTGCTCTTTTCCTTATTGCATCACCTTCTTCTGATGCCATCAGCTTCCTCACGACATTCTCTATAGTGGATGAACTTAATTACTAGCTCTGCGCGTTTATCCCACTCTCTCACAGTCAGGCCTATTTTCAATATTTCCGTCACCAAGAAACCATTTTTTGGCTGGTCAGCATGCATAGGCCAAGCAGCTATTGGAACCCCCATAGTAATACTCTCTATGCAAGAATTCCAGCCACAATGACTCATGAACCCGCCTGTGGAAGAATGAGCCAAGATTTCAGGTTGTGGTGCCCATTCTCTCATCACTAACCCAACCCCTTTTACTCTTTCCTCAAATCCTTCCGGCAACTCAAGTTTTCTAGCTTCCCCGGTAAAGATATCTCCTCTATCAGCTTCTCTTAACACCCATATGAACTTCTGTTTGCTTTGTTCTAATCCCATCGCGAGCTCCATGACTTCTCTATCGGAAAATGTAGATGTTGTTCCAAATGATATATAAAGAACTGATCTCGGAGGTTGTTTGTTCAGCCACTCCAAACATATATTGTTGCTATTAGAGATATTAGCGAGTTTAGTAGGAAGAATTGTTCCAATTGCCCACTGATGTTTACTTTCTACTACCAGCAATTCAAGAAAATCACCTTCAATTCATCAGGTATCCCTCCTTCAAGGGAGGGTAGCTTTTTAAGCAGTTCTTCTCCAAGTTGGACAGACTTCCCACTAAATAAGCATAGAAAACAGTACAAATTTAAAGCTGAAATGTCATTAAATATATAGGATTCAGCATTAGGCAAGGAAGAAACATCCTGAACATTATAGGACATAAAAGGATCATGAACAACAACGATTCGTCTTGATTTCGAGGAGATATCGCGTAAAAAGTAAGCGATGGGCTCGCGCAGAAGCAAAGATGCATCCCATAATGGCTTATGATGTAATGGGAATTTGCTTAAGGCATTAAAGACAGGTGGAGGTGAGGCAAATTCAGGAATTGGAATGTCATGGAAGTGGATTTTGGCTATATCTGAAGGATTTAAGGCGTTGGCTCGAAGCCGAGCTTGACGGTTAAGTGTGGTAGAGCCAACATAATAGACTGGAAGATCATATGATGAGGAGATTAAACAGGCAAGTTGAAGAAGTTGATTGAGATGTCCTTGAATTGGAAATGGAATCATGACTATAACTACTTCATGATTTGAATTGCGTACTTCTGTCGGATCCTCCATGTCTCCTAATTGAGTTTTTGTCATGGAAGAAGCAGGGTTATATTTTTCAACCTTTTATGTATTTTTTCAAAGAAATGAATGTGGAGTATTGTGACCATATAGTTTTGGAGTTATGCATACCTTGCTTCAACTATAACTATGTCAATTGTTTGCGGTTCACATCACTTTGGAGGTATGTCAAGATAAGTATGTCGTGCACAAGTATCTGAGGTATGCACATGACAGTTCACATCATAAATTTTTCAACTTTTAAATTAAGAATAATTAAGACTATATAATAAATTAGAAATTGTTGTGAAATATTAGCAATATAATATAATATAAGACAATAAATATATAGACAAGATATATGGAAGAGAATGCTTTCTTATTTCTTTCTTCTGTACTTTTCGATTGTATCTTTTATAAAATAATCATCGCTATTTATAGTACAAAATGTCTTCGAAAGTTACATGAATTAAATAGAGTTCATTTATTTTGTACATGAACTTCACAAAAGAGTTACGGAAGACATCCACATTAATGTATTTATAACACTCCCCCTTGGATGTCCATAGATAATGTGCCTCGTTAAAACCTTACTAGAAAAAACCCAGTGGAAAAAAATCCTAGTGAAGGAAAAAGAGTACACATATCTTGTAATACACCTTGAGTGCTGCCTCATTAAAAACCTTACTAGGAAAATCCAATGGGACAAAACCTTGGTTAAGGAAAAAAGAGTACAACGCGTATTTTACTCCCTCTAATGAAAACTTTATTTGATATCTTGGAGACGACGCATTCCAATCTTATATCTTAACTTCTCAAATGTTTATATTGGCAATGCCTTAGTGAATAAATCTGCAAGATTATCACTCGAACGAATCTGTTGAACATTTATCTCACCATTTTGTTGAAGATCATGTGTGAAAAGGAACTTAGGTGAAATATGCTTTAATTTATTCGGTCTCCTTTGATATATCTGTTGCTCCCCAATATACACGCAAGTGTACGTGGTCACGCAAGTAATATAGATTCTTGAAGAAACGAGTTATCGTTCCCAAGAGACTTATGATTAATTTATATTTAACACTTAATTCTACAAATACAAGTAAAAGTAACCTTTTCAAAGAGTTGATGATTTATTGTTTATCTACTAATAATTACGCACTAATTGAAAATAACTAATTGTGAACGACTTTGATATAATGTTTCAAGCAAGTTTAAAGGAATTCTAGGGCTGCAACATATATTGAATATCATGTATCATATTATTGGCCTAGAACTAATTCCAGTTGTCAAGTTACTGGTTTATAGGGTTAATTATATGAGTCGGGCTATACACCTCTAGTCGCCTACTCCAATTAGCTATCTAACTACATCGTTGAGCGGGGATAAATAGACTAATTGGCGAGCACTTATATTTCATCCTATTTTGTAACCAAGCGAGTTGTTCGTCCGGATGTCACTCCTAAACACAAATCACCTCAACTTAACGGGTCAATCAAGCTCTCTATATCCTCTGGTCTATCTAACCTCTCCTCTCCTGATTTTAAGGTTAAATAATAGATTTATCACTAGCTGGCCAGTCAAGAAATACTAAAACAAGAATATAAAAGTAACTTATAATGACAACCAAGAATTAATTCATAAAGCCTTTAATAATCAACAATCCATTCGTAGCTACAGCCCCAGATCTAGGGCGTTTAGCTACTCATGCTATTAGAAAACAAGAAAATACAATAGTTCATGCACTTTCCGGAAAATAGAAGAGTTACAGGATTAAAACCTATTACAAACTTGAATGCTTGTCCTTGCACACTAAATCAAAAGTTTTTCCTCCCTCTTTACTAGTGAACCCTAAGGGTCTATTTATAATAATTAGAAAAACTAAGACCCAATCCTAAACCTTACAAGGAGTCCTATTTAGTTGTATTTTCGCTGAAAAAGTCGGCATCATGGTGGGGCGCCGCGCCTAGCATCATGTCTGAACTTTTCCTCTGAAGATTCCTCTTTGGTGCGCCGCGCCTCTCAACGAGCCTGAGAGGCGTCTCTGAATATTTGGCCCAGGCGTGTTGCGCCTCTCAGCACGCCTGAAAGGCGTCTCTGAATGTTGGCCCTTGGCGCCTCGCGCCTAGCAGTGCGCCTGGTCCTGGGGTCTTCATCCTTGGCCGCTTTTCATGCTCTTTTACATCTCTTTTCTTCAAGTTGACTTCAATTCTCTTGAGAGTTCCTGAAACAACTAATCATGTGTGTAAGTGTACAATCATCACAAGTTACACCAAAAATTAAGCTAATGACTAGAGATTATCTTTCAATCTAATTTACTTATGGGCAATTATTGACAACTTAGGCATATAAATATGCCTAAGATCACCACCCCACACTTAGAACTTTGTTTGTCCTCAAACAATCTCTAGACTATCAACTCTTTTTCATAACCCTTGGACTTATCAACCCACCTCAAAATCAACCAAACATTTTTAATAATGATCTTGTAGTTCACAATGGGTGCAACAATTCACAACATTTACACGAAGTAAAACACATGCTCAAAGAATGACCCTTTTATTATTATTTTCGGGCTAATGCAAACTCATACAAACACATCAATTAGATAATCGTATACATGCCATGAATGCCCTCACTTGTTCTTGGTTAGTAAAGTTATTCACTCAAACAACTTGTAATATCAACAAGGCTTTTTTTTCCAAACAATCAACTCACCCTCACAAAAGAAGTTCTTACTTTTCTCAACATACCATAAGCTTGCCAATAGTGCATTATTACTTTCGCACATATTTCTCAAGGAATCAAGAGGACTTTCATTAGGTTGTAACGTTGGCTTAAGGTAAGGGAGGACATATTTAGGAATCATTTCAGTGATTACACCTCCCTAATGCACATGTCATTATTTTGCCAACAATTTTCTTTATAGCTCTTCTTTCCTCCTAGCACACACTTCATGACCATTTACCCCTTTTTGTTGCTCCATATTTTCCCATTATTTCTTTTTCATCAATTGCATTTTTTTTTATGCCTTTGCACTAGCCATCCAAACTCTAGATTTTTAACATCCAAGTAAGGTACACATTATCCTTGATAGGATCAGGGCCAATGTTTCAAGCATAATTCTAAATTAGTCATCCTCAATTTTAGTCGAGGTGCACATTGTCGCTAAGGACCAGGGCCATAATAGAATTTCCTTTTTCACACAATGTAGCAATTCACCCTTAGCTATATCAACCAACATTTTCCAACCCTTCTTGTTACATAATGCATTAAGGATTTTCATAGGATCAAAAGACTTGGTATCAAATAACGGGTTTCGGCTTATCATGTGGTTTATCAATAAACAAGGCTAAAGGCTCAATGGGGCTTCACTAGGGATGATTTCAATGGTAGGCATACAAGTAGAGTTAAGAATTGGTTATTTCGAAGAAGCGCCTCAATCACATTCCTTACGTCATACAAGCTACTAATTAAACACACACAAGGCAAGTTCTAGATATCAAGTTAAGAAAGAACCAATCAATTCTCACCAAACATGTATAAGGATATATCAACCAACATGCTCCTACAACTTGCATTACGGTATCATTACACAATTAAGCCCATTTATTTTTATTTGGAGTCAAAACTAAGAACACATGCTTGTTACAAGGTCAAAAATCTATTTCACTTTTCCATTTGTGACTACCCATGACGTTTGGCTAACTTTTTCGGATATAGTTTCAAAAGGCCAAGGTTGGTTTCTCAATCCTACTCTTCTATGTGACTAATTTTCCCTTAAGATGATCGTCATCCATCCATCATTGGGAACTGTCACTCCTATGACGACTCTAAGACTCAATAAAGCAATAAACTAGTCCTAGTCGGATCAAAGGGACAATCTTCAGTAAAAGTACCGAAAACAAACGCTGAGGAACCCAAAATAGAAAATTTAAAAATTTAACTAAAAAAAAAACTAACACTAGACTCGATAAAGCAATAAACAGCTATATACAACAGAGATATATTACCCCACCCCACACTTTAAAAATAAGCACTGTCCTCAGTGCACAGTTTAAGCAAAGTATAGAGTTAGGAATACTCCCTCGGGCCTCTAGACCTCGTCATCACCACCATCGAACACCATCAAGGCATTCGTCTCCTCATCCACAGCATCAACATCCTCCTCATCATCCATAGTCTCATCAGCAGTAGCCTCATCATCATCCAAAGGCTCTAAAAAGGCAGGACCAGTCTTGCACAAAAAAGCTGCACTCTCAGACAAAGGATATTGTTCTGCCATTGTTTCCATCTCAGCATCAGTAACCGAACGTCCACCAATCCGTAATTGCAACTCGGCCATCCTAAACATCCTAGCCATGACACTATCATCACGGGCTTCCCTCTCTTGAGCAGACAGAACCGATCCATGGGATGTGTCAAGTACCTTGGTCCTCGTTACATCAACGAGCTTACCAGTCAGATCCGGGTGAAAAGCAATGGTCAGGTCCACAGCCTCTTCCTTAATACCCCGGTCCCGCAGAAACCGAGTGATTAAACCCCCATAGCAAAACCGCCACCTCATATTATTCCTAAATTTCATCATATTTTGTCTAAGGATCGCCCCTATATTAATGGGCAACCCTCTCATCAACATATAAACCAACACCACCCTATCCCTTGTTACCTCCGTTAGATGTTTTGCGGGTAGTAGCACGCTACACACTATTTTTAACCACACCCTGGCAACTTGATTGAAATTAGCATAATGAAGGGTATTATGTCTCCCCGTATCCTTGCTACGCTCCCACCTAGCCGTGGACTCTACCCCACATAAACTATGACGGATATCCCTATAAGGAGGTTTATCCTTTAATGTAGTAAATGCATCAGAATCATAATTCGGGGTCCCCAGAAATTCATTTAGTATTGTAGCATTGAACTTCACATCCCTACCTCTAATAGGAACTGTTTTATACTTCATTTCAGTGAGCCAATTCGCATAACATTCATGAAGTAAAGACAGATTACAATCTCCCGGATGATAAAAAATAAATCTCAGCCCCAAATCAAGCGCAGTCCGATAAAGATCAGGAAATTGAGATTGCAACCTTACCTCATGGACGTGTCGCCCATATACTTTGGTTCGCGCTGACACTCAAACTATTCCCAACCATACCGCTCTACCACTTTTTTACCAAATTTCTGGACTGGTTCCCAATTTCCGGACCCAGATGCTTCACCCTTCCTACTTCTCTTCGAACCTTCCACATTCTTGGCTTTTGGTGCCATTGTAACCTGTTAAGAAAAGATAACTAGAGAAAAGAAAACAAAATTAGAAAAATTAGGGGGGGTTGGGTTGGCAGTGAGGATAATAGAGAAAAAGCTTTTTTTTTTATGGGGAATGATGGTTTTAGAAGTGGAAGAGAAGTGGGGAAGTTGGATATGAAGTAGTGGAGTATGGGGAAGAAGAAGAGGTGGACAAAGATGGAGAGTTTTTAATGGAAGAAAGTGGGGAATGAAGATAAAGAAGAAAATGATTTGGAGAGAATTTGGAATTAGGTCGATTGGGGTTTAGAAAATATGGGGAATAAATGTAGGAATATAGGGGAAAAGAAGGGTTGGGTCGGGTAGCCGGGTCGAAACCCGGATTTTTAAGAAATCTGGGTGGTGGCATGATGGGAGGGGTGACGCGTCGCTCAGCGCGCCCCTGCTGGTTCTCTGAATCTTCAAGCCAGGCACGGCGCCGCGCGCAGCCAGTGCGCCTTGCTTCAGCGATTTTCAAAAAAAAAATTGATTTTTATTTTTATTTTTATTTTTTACTATTACAAGCTAAGTTACAAGTAATGAAAGAAAATCCTATCTAGCTATAGCTAACTTAATTTCAAAGAATTGAAACCACGCTAAAACAAAAGTTTCAAGAATTCAAAGACGAACTACTAACTATTACATTTTGTTCATGGTTGCCTCCCATGTAGCGCTTGATTTAACGTCGCGGCATGACGCGGCTTGAATCATTCATCATTTAGCTCAAGAGCTTCCCGATCACGATCCGAATCCTCACCGAAATAGTGTTTCACCCTTTGCCCATTGACCAAGAACGTAAGGCCAGTCTTACCTTTAAGTTCAACAACTCCATGCTGTGTCATTCTGACTACTTCAAAAGGACCACTCCACTTCGACCGTAGTTTTCCGGTGAATAACCTTAGTCTAGAGTTAAAGAGTAGTACCTTATCTCCCGGATTGAAGGTACGAGCTACTATGTGTTTGTCATGCCACCTCTTTGTCTTTTCTTTGTATAGCTTAGCATTCTCATATGCGTGAAGCCTAAACTCCTCAAGTTCATGCAGTTGATTCACTCTCTTTCTTCCTGCTAGTTCAGGGTCTAAGTTCAACTTCTTGATTGCCCAATATGCTTGATGTTCTAATTCCGCTGGAAGGTGACATGATTTCCCAAATACTATGTGATAGAGAGAAGTCCCTATTGGTGTCTTGTATGCAATCCTATATGCCTACAACGCATCATCTAGTTTATTAGACCAATCCTTCCTTTGCGCATTCACCATTTTCTGCAAAATTTGCTTCACCTCTCTATTCGAAACCTCCACTTGGCCACTCGTTTGAGGATGGTAAGTTGTAGCAACCTTATGATGAATACCATACTTAGCAAGAAGGTTCTTAACAAGATGGTTAATGAAATGCTTACCTCCATCACTTATAATTGCCCTTGGAGTGCCAAAGCGAGTGAAGATGTGCTTCTTGATGAACTTTATCACCACCCTTAAATCATTGGATGGAAGAGCGACAGCCTCAACCCATTTACTAACATAATCCACAGCCACAAGAATGTATTGGTTTCCATTAGATGGTGGGAATGGACCCATGAAGTCAATACCCCACACATCAAAGATTTCCACCTCCAAAATGTTACTTAGCGGCATCTCATGTCTTCTTGAAATAGTACCCAACCTTTGGCATTTATCACAAACTTTCACAAAAGCAGTAGAATCTTTAAATAACGAGGGACAAAAGAATCTAGATTGTAGTACCTTATGAGAAGTGCGCTTTCCTCCATGGTGACCTCCATATGGGCTAGCATGACAACTTTCAAGCACTTTGTGAACCTCAGATTCCGAAATGCACCTTCTCACTACCCGATCTACTCCTTGCTTGAACAAGAATTGTTCATCCCAGATATAGAACTTGGCATCATGATTGAGCTTTTTCTTTTGTTGGGTGGTTGAACCCAGAGGATAATCACCACTTACTATTAAATTCACAATGTCTGCATACCATGGCACTTGAGAGATATCTAATGCCATCAATTGTTCATCCGGAAACTCTTCCCGAATTTTCTCACCTTCATTCACGTGTGAAAAATCCTCCAACCTAGATAAGTGATCTGCTATTTGATTTTCAGTACCTTTCCTATCTTTGATCTCAAGGTCAAATTCTTGGAGAAGCAATATCCATCGAATCAGCTTTGGTTTAGCATCCTTCTTGTTGAATAGGTACCTAGTAGATGCATGGTCAGTAAAAACAATCACCTTAGTACCTACCAAATACGATCGGAACTTGTCGAAGGCGAACACTAGAGCCAGCATCTCCTTCTCAGTCACTGTGTAATTAGCTTGTGTAGAATCAAGGGTCTTGCTTGCATAATAGATCGAGTGGAACACTTTATGCTTTCTTTGTCCCAACACTGCACCCACTGCTACGTCGCTTGCATCACACATGAGTTCAAATGGTAATTCCCAATCAGGAGCAATTAAGATGGGGGCTTCAATTAAGTTCCTCTTCAACATCTCAAAAGCTTTTAAGCACATCTCATCAAAATCAAACTTCACCTCCTTCTCCAAGAGATTGCACATAGGTGTTGCAATCTTGGAAAAATCCTTGATGAATCGCCTGTAAAAACCTGCATAACCAAGAAAACTATGCACACCTTTTACAGAAATAGGAGGGGGCAATTTCTCAATAACTTCTACCTTAGCCTTATCAACCTCCAAACCAGATTTAGACACCTTGTGTCCCAACACTATCCCTTCTCTTACCAAAAAATGACATTTTCCTAGTTTAGAACTAAGTTAGTGTCCTCACATCTAGCAAGTACTTTATCAAGATTCTGGAGACATACCTCAAAAGACTTCTCGAAGACGGAGAAATCATCCATGAACACCTCTACAAAGTCTTCCACCATATCATAAAAATGGCCATCATACACCTTTGAAAAGTCGTCGGTGTATTGCAAAGTCCGAATGGCATGCGTTTGAAAGCATAGGTAACATAAGGACAAGTGAACGTGGTCTTTTCCTGATCCTCGGGTGCAATCAGGATCTAGTTGTAACCAGAATACCCATCTAAGAAACAATAGTACTCCTGCCCTGCTAGTCTGTCAAGCATCTGATCAATGAAGGGAACGGGGTAGTGATCTTTCCGGGTAGCATCATTTAGTTTCCGGTAATCCATGCAAATTCTCCACCCGGTCACTATTCTAGTAGGAATCAACTCATTCTTTTCGTTCCTTACCACTGACATACCTCCCTTTTTGGGAACACAGTGTACCTGACTTACTCACTTACTATCAGAGATTGGGTACACAATTCCAACATCTAGCCACTTTATTACCTCTTTTCTCACCACTTCTTTCATCAAAGGATTTAGTCGACGTTGGTGTTGTGCACTTGGTTTGTGATCTTCTTCCATGTAGATTATGTGCATACATAACGCCGGACTAATCCCATGAATGTCAGCTATCTGCCATCCAATAGCTTTCTTTCTCCTCTTTAGAATCCGCAATGCCGCTCCAACCTGTATTTCAGACAACTCTGTAGAAAGTATAACAAGCAAAGTTTCATTAGTACCCAAAAATGCATACCTGAGGTGAGCCGGCAGTGTTTTTAGTTCCATCTTTGGGTCTTCCTCAATAGAGGGTTTGGGTGGTGTCCCTAACTCTCGCTCTAATGGTTCCACTCTCCGCTTGTGAGGCTCCACAAGTGCCATATTCAAACATGTTTCTATATCATGAGCCTCAGTGTCTTCATCTCTCTTATGACCTATTAATACTCTTTCTAAGGGGTCTTCGGGCACAACTAACTGTGACTCTACTATACGATCAACCACAGTAATAGCAGACAACTCTTCATAAATAGAAGGCAATTTTAGAGCGCAGTAAACATCAAATACCTCCACCTTCTCATGTGCCCTCATGGTTAATTGACCAGCTGCTACATCAATTAATGCCCTACCCGTGGCCAAGAAAGAACGTCCCAAAATGAATGGAACTTCAGGATCGGGTTCAAAGTCTAGAACCACAAAATCCACCGGAAAAATCAATGAACCTACTTGCACTAACAGATCTTCTACCACCCCCTCTGGTTTAGCAATGGATCTATCAGCAAGTTGGAGAATAACAGTGGTTCGTTTTGAACTACCCAACCCAAGCTTTAGATACAAAGATAAGGGCATCAAATTTATACTTTCCCTCAAATCATACAACCCCCAGGCATGAACACTTTGCCCAATTGTAATCTGCACAGTAAAACTACCCGGATCTTTTAAATTTTTGGGCAATCTATTTTGAATCCTTGAGTTGCACTCCTCAGTAAGTGCTACAGTTTTATATTCCGTGAGCCTTATCTTGGTAGCCACAATGTCCTTCACATATTTAGCATACTTCGGGATACCCTGCAAAATGTCAACCAAAGGTAGATTAATGTGAACCTATTTAAGGAGGGATAGAAACTTACCGAAGCATTCATCTTCATTCTTCTTTTTGAGCCTTTGTGGAAACGGAGGTGGTAATTTCCTTTGAGGAACGGGCGCCTCAACATTGGACCTTTTTACTACCTCTTCCACCTTTTTTTCTTTTTACTTACCTCAGTGTCTCTCTTCTTTGGAGCTAGTTCCTCCAATTGCAGCCCACTTCTAGTACTTACCGCATGCAATTGCTTTGGGTTAGGCTCTGTATCACTGGACAGTCCACCTTGGGGACGCAACGCAACTTGTTTCTCTAACCTCATTTGGGACATCTGGATGTTTCTGATGTGCTCATCTTGCTTATCTATTCTAGCATTTAATTTGGTCCCTATTTCAGTCATGAGCTTTTGGAGTAGCTCTTCGTTGGTCATTCCCCCTTTTAGTGCACTAGGATTTGAGCCTTGGTTAGGATTGCAATATTGTTGCCTAGCCCCTTGAGAACGGTATTGGTTAACCCCTTGCACCTGATTCTGGTTTTGGTTACCACCCTATGAGAAATTAGGATGGTTCTTCCAACTAGGGTTGTAAGTATTACCATAATTTTGTTGCACTCCAGCCCTCTGCGCATTTCCCACATAGTTTACGGAATCCGGATTTACCTCACATTGATCGGTTTCATGAGTTCCACTACCACATACCTCACACCAATTTGCTGCCTGTTGTACTACGTTTACCAGAGCCTGATTTAGAGCTATTTGTTTAAATTGCAATGTAATGTTATGTTGCATTGCATCTAATTTGTCATTTATGGTAGTAGCTTGGTCTACATCTAAGATCCCTGCAGCCTTTTGGGTTGGAGTTCTAGACATTTCACCCTCATACCCTTGGTTCCCTTCAGAAAGTTTATCGAGTAAGGCAAAGAACTCTTCACTTGTTATGGCTAGGGCCTGTCCACCTACTGCACTATTAAGAAGAGAACGAGCATTATAGTCTAAGCCTTCAAAGAAAGTGTGACAAAGTACCTCATTGGTTTGCATGTGATGTGGGCAAGCATTAAACATTTGTTTGAAACGCGCCCATGCTTGGTACATGTCCTCCCCTTGATTTTGAACAAAGTTTATTATCTCTCCCCTCAGCTTCGCAGTTTTCTTGGATGGGAAAAATCGACTCAAGAACTTCTTTGCTAGATCATCCAAAGACGTGATGGAGTTTGGTGGTTCAGAGTCTAACCAACGTCTTGCAGCTCCTAACAATGAGTATGGGAACAAAGTCAACCTTACATAGTCTGATGAGACTCCAATTGGGATGTATGTATTGGTGATTTCTATGAAAGTCCTAAGATGTGGATTTGTGGATCCTCATGGGGGAGACCAGTGAATTGCCGATTAGTATGGAGGATATGTACCATGTTCTGCTTTAGTTCATATCTACCCCCCGATGGAGGTTTCCTAATACTAGATGCTAAGTTGGCTGTGAGTGGGACAACCACATCACGGACTATCTTGCGGGTACGACAGGCGGTGCTCCTTGTTTATTCAAGTTCCTTTGGTTATTCACGTTTTTCGGGTTATTCAAGTTGTCTTGATTCTCATCATCAATGTTTTCCGGAATACCTAAACCCAATTCTCCTCGTCCTAGATTTATTTTTCTGCGCTGTCGTAGAACTCGTTCAGGTTCGTTGTATGGTTCAACAAGTTCTCCTTTCCTAGCCAGACTTGAAAGTCAAGTGCCTGCAATAAACAAGCTAAGATCAAGTACTTAGTAGCCAAGTAATCTAATTGTAGACTTAAGAATATTGAATATAAATCAATTTCAAAGTCCCCGGCAGCTGTGCCAAAAACTTGTTGCTCCCTATTTAGTTGTATTTTATCTGAAAAAGTCGGCATCATGGTGGGGCGTCGCGCCTGAACTTTGCCTCTGAAGATTCCTCCTTGGTGCGCTGCGCTTCTCAGCGCGCCTGAGAGGCGTCTCTGAATATTTGGCCCAGGCGCGTCGAGCCTCTCAGCACGCCTGAAAGGCATCTCTGAATGTTGGCCCTTGGCGCCTCGCGCCTAGCAGTGCGCTTGGCCCTGGGGTCTTCATCCTTGGCCACTTTTCATGCTCATTTACATCCCTTTTCTTCAAGTTGACTTCATTTCTCTTGAGAGTTCCTGAAACAACTAATCATGTGTGTAAGTGTACAATCATCACAAGTTACACCAAAAATTAAGCTAATGACTAGAGATTATCTTTCAATCTAATTTACTTATGGGCAATTATTGACAACTTAGGCATATAAATATTCCTAAGATCAATATCCTCCCTTTAATTGAGCTATGCAAGCAGCATTATCTTCATACAATATTGTTGGAATCTTTGTTTGCACAGAAAGACTGCATAATTGCAAAATGTGTTGACTCATTGATCTCAACCATACACAATCTCGACTAGCTTCATGAATGGCTATTATCTCTGCATGATTCGAAGAAGTAGCAACTATTATTTTCTTCATCGAACGTCGTGCCTCCATATGTGAATAAATACCCTGTCTGAGATCGGGTTTTATGTGGGTCAGACAAATAGCCAGCATCTGCATAACCGATCAATTTCAACTTGGATGCATTATAATACAACAATTCCATATCAATTGTTCCTTGAAGATATCTGAATATACACTTAACACTGTTTCAATGTCTTCTTGTTGGACATGAGCTGAATCTCGCCAATAAACTTACTGCGAAACAAATATATGGCCGGGTATTGTTGGCAAGGTACATTAGTGCCCCAATAGCACTGAGATATGGTGTTTCATTACCAAGAATCTCTTTATCCTTTTCTTGAGGTTGGAATGGATCTTTATTTATATCAAGAGATCTCACAACCATCGGGATACTTAATGGGTGTGATTTATCTATGTAAAATCGCTTCAAAACCTTTTCAGTATATGTTGATTGATGGATAAATATTCCATTTGTCAAATGTTCAATCTGAAGGCCAAGACAAAATTTTGTCTTACCAATATCTTTCATTTCAAATTCTTTCTTCAAACACTCAACGACTTTTGAAAGCTCTTTAGGAGTTCCAATGATGTTCAAGTCATCAACATAAATATATATTATTATAAATTTAGATTTTGACCTTCGTATAAAAATACAAGGACAAATAGGGTCATTCTTATGACCTTCCTTTAGCAAGTATTCGCTAAGACGATTGTACCACATTCGCCCTGATTGTTTCAATCCATATAAGGATTTCTGAAGCTTTATTGAACAACTTTCTTTTGAATTTTTATATGCTTCAGGCACTTTGAGTGCTTCAGGGATTTTCATAAAAATATTGTGGTCTAGTGAGCCATATAAATAGGTCGTGACAACGCCCATTAGATGGATTTCAAGATTTTTATGAACTGCCATATTTATTAGATAACTGAAGATAATTGAATCTACCACAGGAGAATATATCTCCTCATAATCAATGTTAGGCCTTTGCGAAAATCCGTGTGCCACAAGTCGTGCTTTATATCTTACGACTTTACCATTTTCATTATATTTTCACACAAAAATCCACTTGTACCCAACTGGCTTGACACATTCAGGTGTTCGGACTATTGGTCCAAAAACATCACATTTTTCAAGTGAAGTCAATTATTTTTGAATTGCTTCCTTCCATTTTAACCAATCATTTCCATGTCTACATTCATTGACAGATCTTGGTTCTAAATCTTCATCTTGTTGCATTATTTCAACTGCAACATTATAGGCAAAAATATTATCTCCACAATGTTATTTTGATTCCACCTTTTTCTCGTCGAGACATAATTTATAGAGATTTCCTCATTCTCATTATTTTCAAGTACACGGACCTTCTATGTGGTGTCATCATTTATTGTGTCTCGGAGCTCTTCGTGAGCAATTGCCTCCATATTATGATCATCTTGATAATTTATTCCTTTCTTTTTCCGAGGATTTTTATTCTTGGAACCAATTGTTCTACCACGTTTAAGCGTGGTCCTGACTCATTTGCCTTAACATTTTGTTCTATCGGGACATCAACTCGAACTTGAGCATTAACATCTAGAATATATGATTTAGTAACCCGTGGAAGGTTAGTAAATGCATCGCGCAGTTGATTTGCAATATTCTGCAAATAAATTATCTTTTGAACTTCTTGCTCACATTGATTTGTTCGAGGGTCTAAATGAGACAGTGAAAGTGAATTCCCAACTATCTCATTTCCCAGCTGCTCTTGGTCTCCCCCTAATGTTGAGTATACTGATTCATCAAAATGACAATCAACAAACCTTGCCGTAAATAAATCTCCAGTTCTAGGTTCCAAATATTTTATAATAGAACGAGATTCATACCCAACATATATCCCAACCTTCTTTGGGGACCCATCTTTGTGCGTTGTGGTGGAGCAATTGAAACATATACCTCACAACCAAAGATTCTAAGATCGGAAATGTTTGCCTCGTGACCAAAAACCAATTGTAATGGGGAAATGTCATGATAATTGGTTGGTCTTGTAACACCCTTCAAAATAAAGTAGGATAAAGTAGAGCCTCACATGGGTTTTTATGCATTAATAACTTGTTAAAATAATGAGGAATAGCCTTTTAAGTCAGTTTTAAAGAGTTTGGAAGTCAAACGTCAAGGGATGACCAAGACGTTCGGAAACTAGTCTTTTACGTGTTGGTTTGTTCTAGTATGTTGTTCATGTTTTTATGTGTTGTTTGGAGTCTAAA